>JAPKLW010001057.1:12525-65832 GCA_026898455.1 Plectranthus barbatus | reverse complement strand
TCAACCCCTAGAACCCGCTAGGGTTTCTAGCCACTCATCGTAGATAGAAATCCAAAAGAAAACATATTAAATTGCATAAAAGTAAAGAACTTACAAGAAAAATAAAAGGGTTTTGTGTTTCCCAAGTCTCCAAACTCTAAAAAACTCTAAAATATGATTGCATGCAATCGGGAATTCTGAAAAATCGAATTTACATAAGTATTTATAGTGGTGGATGTGTATCCTATCAAATCTAGGGCTAAAGATATGAATAAATCCGTTTTTCCTCGAATTTCCGCTCCATCAGACACCTCCGCGTCGATCGCTTCTGATTCACGTCGATCGACGGGCCTCCTTGGTCTTCGTCGATTGCTTCTGATTGGCGTCTGTCGATGCAGCTTCTCGCCCCTCCTGCGCGGTCTCACGGTTTTGGCCATAACTTTCTCTCCCGAACTCCGATTGACCCGATTCCAGTTGCGTTGGAGAGCTAACTCAAAGAATCATCCATTTCCATATGCCAATAGCTCGAATTCCTCTTGTGGACGAAATCGTCACTGCTACTCTTACACGTCACTGCTTCTGGAATGGATTCTCGTGAACTTAGGCCTAAAACCTTACAAAAATACCAAAACGCGCATAATACCACCTAATATAGACTCATTCACATAATATATATATAAACTCAATAAAACTACATAAAATAGTAGAAAATAATATAGATAAGCGAGTAAAATAATGAGCTTATCAGCACTTCGTGTCGATCGATGCAGGAGAGCGTCAATCGACGTGAAGCCTACTTGTTGATCCTCGCTCCACGGATCAAGTGCATCCCGTCGGCTGGCTGCTCGGCGTCGATCGACGTCGAGCTGTAAAATTTTTTTTTAAAATTGCTAAATAACTGTTAGCGAAAAAATTATATAAATTCGAAATAATAAAAAAATTAAAATTGAAAAAGAAATACGGAAAAAGGTTGGGTTACCTCCCCACAAGTGCTTGATTTAACGTCGCAGCCCGACGATACCTCAAATCACCGCCAGTGGTGTAGTTGACACTTTCACCCTTTCGTTTCCTCTCTCCCACTCAATGGCAGCTGCTTCTTCCTCTTCAGATTCATCTCCTTCTTCAGTAGTGGGACCCTATTGCACTCCGCTTTCTTCTTGCTCTTGTCGATCGCAAAGGTGATTTTCTCATCGTTTGCTTGGAGTGTGATCTCGCCGCCTCGACAGTCAATGAGAGCGGTGCTAGTGTCGAGAAACTCAGACCCCAAGATCATGGGCATGTTCTCGTCCTCCTTCATCTCGTGCACCACAAAATCTGTAGGAAAAATGAGATGGCCCACGCAAATGAGCACATCCACTAGTATACCTTTCGGGCAGGACACAGACCAATCCGCCATCTGCAGGGTGATCGTAGTGGGCCTCATCTCTCCGATGTTGAGACGCTTGTAGATGGAATACGGCATCAGGTTGTTACTGGCCCCAGTATCACATAGTACACTCTCGAACATGTGCCACCCAATCTCAATCGAAATAGAGAAGCATCCAGGATCGCTTCTCTTGATGGGCACCTACTTTTGAAGTAGCAGGCTACACTGCTCGTGGATCTTCACCGTCTCGTTCTCCACGAATTGTTTCTTTCCACTCATTAATTTTCGGAGGTACTTCACCCCAAAATCTCCTTCAGTGCTTCGATCAGCGGGATGTTGATGCTGACCTTCTTCAGATTCTCCACAAATTTGGAGAACTTCTCGTCCTCTTTCTGCTTCGCGAACCGCTGTGGGAATGGTATTGGAGGGAGTTGATCTTGAGACTGCTTTAGCTTTGCGTCTGGAACAGGCTTCTGTGGCAATCGATGCCGGGTGGCGTCGATCGACGGGGCTCTATCTTCTGCGTCGATCGTTGCGGGTGGTGCATCAATCAACGTGGATCCCTGTCCTGCGCAATTTTGCTCCTTTTCGCCTCCAAAATTGTTCACATCCATCTCGAGACCCTTGTAGCTCGTCCCAGACCTCAGAGTAATGGCATTCACTGGTTTTTCTTTTGCGGGGTTCACCTCTGTTGTACTTGGCAACTGTCCCGGCTTATGCTGATTGCTGAGAGTAGTGGCGATTCAGCTCAGTTGGGTGTCCAACATCTGAAGATGTTTCGTCGTCAGCTGCTTGTGGTATGCCATCCCCTTCACCTCGGTTTCTACTTTCCCAAACCGGTTATCCGAGCACTTGATGAATTTCTCGAGTGTCTCCTCCAGCACAAATTTCTTCCTTTCCATGATTTCTCCTCCAGTACCTACATCAAAACCAGACGGAGGGTGTTCTGCAGCAGAAGGGTTAGAATAAGAAAAACCAGGGTGAGATAGCCCATGGTTGTAATGATACCCCTAAAAGCCTCGGTAGTTATTGTGATAACCACCACCAATGTAGTTCACCTCCGTCCTGGCAATTCCAGACGAACTGCTTGCACCCCGGTTGATGTAGTCGGCCTCCACCAAAACAATAGCCTTGCTTAGCTCTATAACTGCTGCAGCTTGTGTTGTGCCCAATTTTTCAATCTCCTCCTGGAGCTTTTTCACCTCAGCAACCACATCAATTTCTGGCTTGGCTTCCACAGCTTTGACCAGAATCTGTCTATCGGTCGGCCATTGGTGGCTATTCAGCGCCATGTCTGCCAACAACCTCATGCTCTCTGCACCACTCTTCTTCATCAGTATACCACCACCAGATGCATCAACCAGCTCCTTCATGTGAGGATTCAAACCCTCATAGAAATGGCACACTTGCATCTCCATAACGATGTCATGTCCAGGACAGAGTCGTAGAAGCTCTTTGTATCTCTTCCAGGCCTCGTCAAGTGACTCATCATACATCTGCTTGAAAGTAGTAATGACAGCTTTCCCCTTTAGCAGCAGGCTCGGTGGGAAGTAGTTGGTAAGGAACTCTGCTCGAAGCTCCTCCCATGTCCCGATTTGACTCTTATCCAGTCCAGCAAACCAAGACCGTGCCTCATCTTTGAGTGAGAACGAGAACAGTCTCATTCTGATTACATCTTCGGTTACTCCATTCTGCTTCACAGTGTGACACACCTCAATGAATTGGTTGAGGTGGGTATATGGATCTTCTACGGCTCTCCCCGCAAACTGATTTTGCTGCACCATCTGAATAAGGCCTGTGCACAGCTCAAAGTTGTTGGCATCGATGCCAACTCTAAATCCAGCCTCCGCTTGTTGTGGAAGAAATCAATCCAAGATGGACCTTTGCGGAACCACAATTTGCCTGTTGTTCAACTCTGCCGGTCTTGCAGCTTGCACTGCCTGAGTAGCCTGGGCTACTTGTAGTTGTGCTCTCAGCTGTTTTACTTCATTCACAAATTGCCTCTGCTCCTCGGGAGTCATATTTTGCAGAGATGCTTCAGGATTCTCAGCCATCTCTCGTTGTTTTTCTTTTCCTTTCTTTTTGATTTTCCTGCAGGTTGCTTCAATTTCATGGACAAAGGCCTCGAGTGTTTTTCCTTTGGCTTGCGTGTTCATGCACCTGCACAGAAAATAGGTAAATATCAGTTCGGTGTCGATTGACGTGGATGTCACGTCGATCGATGCAAGAGAGTAGTCGGCGTATATCGACACTAGGGGTACATCGATCGTCGATCGACGCACCAAAATGATCAACGTTGATCGATGCAAGTTGGCATTGATCGACGCGAGACGTAGACTCAAAAACTCACACACGCACACGTACAAAAAAATAAAACTCAATCCAGCAAATCTAGGACGGACTAGTAACAAGATAAAATCTAAATATTCCCCGCCAATGGCGCCAATTTGATCACTGTAAAATCTACAGATTAATTATAGCAACATTGGCAAATAAATTTATAAGAACCCTAAGGTTATCGAATCCAGGGAAATTGTATAACGAAACTATCCTATGTACTAATTATGATCCTAAGATTCATTGTTTGAGTGAACAGAAAATCAGGGTTTTGATTTGGAAAATAAAGATGACAATACTTGAAAATCAAAGTGGTTTTGAAATCAAATTAAAGGAACGCAGATTCTAGGGAAGAATTCTTATTATGGATAACATGTAGGAATCAATTAATTTAACAGGTGGAATACTACAATAATGCTATATTTCCTTGTTTGGAAAATATAACCTAGATTACTAATTAGTGACTATCTCCGCTCGGTCTCAAGTACACCAAATTAGTCAATCTGATAAGCAAATCAGTTCAATTCATACAATCTAATACATCTTTTTGGATAGTGCAGAGTGTATCATGCATTCCTAATCCCACTATCAATATTCACCTCTCGGTCCTTCTATCAATAGCTAGACATCTAAATTAATCGTCACGTCTCGGTCTTTGAATTAAATTAGAATTATAAAATAAACACCGGAATCATGAACCTAATTAATTAATCCTAACATGCATCCACAATAATATCTACCCCTAGAACCCGCTAGGGTTTCTAGCCACTCATCGCAGATAGAATTCCAAAAGAAAAAAACATATTAAATTTCATAAAAGTAAAGAACTAACAAGAAAATAAAGGGTTTCGTGTTTCCCAACTCTAAAAACTGGAAAATACGATGATTGATATGATAGCTCCTCCGAAAAAGTCGAATTTACTAAGTATTTATAGGGGTGGATGTGTATCCTATCAAATCTAGGGCTAAAGATATGAATAAATCCGATTTTCATCAAATTCCTGCGCCAGCAGACCCGCGTCGATCAATGTGGATTGGCGTCGATCGACTTGGCTCTCTCTTCGGCGTCGATCGATATGGATTCACGTCGATCAAAGTGGTCTCTCGCCCCTTCTGCGTGGTCTCACGGTTTTTTTCCATAACTTCCTCTCCCGAACTCCGATTGACCCGATTCCAGTTGCGTTGGAGAGCTAACTCAAAGCTTCATCCATTGCCATGCGCCAATAGCACGAATTCCTCTTGTGGAAGAACTATTCACTGCTACTCTTACACGTCACTGCTTTCGGAACGGTTTTCAAGTGAATTTAGGCCTAAAACCTGCAAAAACACCAAGACGCGCATAATACCACCTAATATAGACTCATGCATAGAATATATATATATAAACTTAATAAAACTACATAAAATAGTAGAAAATAATATAGATAAGCGAGTAAAATAATGAGCTTATCAGAGATTGATGGGTTTTGTATACTGAAAGCATTTATTATAATAAGTATACAACGATTTATTTCTCCTATCTGTTAAACAAACGTACTTGTATGTAACAATGGTATCCTCTTGTCTCACTGATAGGGACGATCATACGGCGTGTAGTAGATCACAGAAGACAGTATGATCACTTGACCTAGTGAGACATAAACCTGATCACAGCCGAGACAGCGTATGAGGATACGTCTGTCCGGATGGCTACGACATTGTCGGAATAAGTAGTCTGTCTTGGTTACTTGACATGCTGGTACGCAAGGGTGGCGTATTGATGGACCGCAATGAGATGTATTCAACTATCTGACATCAGCGAATACAAGATCTCGTTATTGATTGAGTCCAAACCCTAACGAAGGTTCAGGGGTTTGCACAGGTTGACTGTTGCTTTGACTTGCCATGGTGGAGAGCCTGAGTAACGTGCTCGTATATCCGCATCTTGGGTAACAGCAGTTCGTGTAGTACCGCCTGAGGCTGGGTTTAGGTCACCATATCAGAGTAATAGGATGGGGACATTTCCTGAGGAGCTCAATGACATTCATCGTGCCAGAGTCCTGCAGGCTGATTAAGTTCAGGCACGAGTGATAAGGATTGAGTGGTACTACTCAGAAATAATAAGATATTAATTAATTGTAGATGGAGTTTGTCAGAAGCTCCGATTAATTAATGAATGTTCGGTAACCTTAAATATGGAGATTCTCAATTAATGCAACCCGTTCTCATAACGTGGTAATAAAGGGTTAGGTTAGTATTAATTATGTGGTGAAAAGGAATTAATATTAATTAATTAATTGTGTCCTGGGTTGTGGACATGGGAATTAATTAATTTATAGGCCCACTTTATTATTTGCATTAGGTCCCAGGACTGGCCCAATTAAATATGCTGAATTGAGTCCAATAGCTCATTAGGGTTAAAACCCTAGGTCTATAAATAGACAACACTCTCTCTCAAAACCCTAGCCACTTCATAACATTCAAATAAGTTGAAACCCTAGGTTGAGAGAGAGAGGTGGGCGACGGCTTTGTGCAGAGGGATGAGAATTTTGATTCTGGCCTTGCAAAACTACAGATCTGTGGAGTCCTCACCAGTAGCAGATCTGAACAACATTGAGATACAGCCCTGAAGATCTGATCTGGGGAACAAGATTTTCTTTCTTTCTTTTTCTCTGATTTTTCGATTTCATCTAGAAATTAGATTTCTAATTTCTGTTTCCGTAGATTTAATCGAATCGCGTGGTTGAATTAAAGTTGGATATTCAAACGCAAAAGATCAGGTCAAACTCTATGGAATTACGGTAATCTCTCAATCCACGAATCGAATTAAATTCATAGGAGCATGCTAAGTTTTTGTGAATTTTGATTATATGCAATATCCATAAATCGATCCAGTTCACATGGGTTTTTTGATTCGATTTACTGAAAATCCTTACAATGCCCCCCGAATTGGTTATTTTGGATCATTTGCACCAACTGTGGCTTGATTTCAAACTGCGTTGCATTCACTCCTAACCAAAATCCTTCGGTTGTCAGTCCCCCTTGCGGTCTAACTGCGTTACAAATTCTGTAACGTTCTTCGTGGTCCATTCCTCTCATTCATCATTGCTTTCATCAATTCGAGTCGCCTCTCCAACTCCTCTATTCTAACGGTATCCTCACCACGGTTATCCATCTCAAACTCAACTTCAATATTGTCTCTTCTTTGACGAAACTTCCTTTCTTCAGGCTCACGAACTTTAGATCTAGTGATTATAAACAACCTACTACTTCCACAAGAACCAACTACCAAACCAACACAAATCAAACAAACAAAACAAGAACAATTATCAAACAAGAACTAAAAACAATATTCACACAAGCAATTAATCAAACACCTAGCATACAACTCTCCAAACTTTCAACAATATTTATAGACCTACTAGGAAGAATCCCCGGCAACGGCGCCAAAAACTTGATGCACGTGTAAATTCAACACACAAACCAAGTTAAATTTTCATTCCAAGGTCCTTCCAATTTGCCCTATAGACTACCATTTACTTGCTTAGAAGTTTATAGCTAGGCAAAGCTTTCGTCGTTGATTGTCAATTAACTAGGCAAAATCATAGCAAAACTAAACATACATGAAATAAAGCACATTTCTAATCATGTTCAAACTTAAATCTAATAATCAAATCAAACAATTCTCTCAACTTAGGTAGATAGAGTATCAAGTCACAATGAGACAAGTGTGAGTGTAGTATGAATGTCTAAAGTGTTCAATTGAGATCAAATCGTGTTGTAAAACTATTTAATTCCTAGAAAATTGAGCAATCCACTCTCAATGAGTTAACCCTTTGTCACGACGAGCTAACCGTTGATGATACTAGAACTCTCAAAAGTCACATTATCGAATCCTAGACCACTCCTTCTAGAACGTAGATTATTGCCCTACGACCTATCTCCGCACAGAGATTGGTTCTAGAATCGTATGAATCTACACTATTTGCGATGATTCCACCCGCGTGTTGGCTGCAGTGTTCACATCAAATACCTCCTAGGTTGGTTATTACATACACTTAGGTGGTAAGGATTAAGATCTAGTGCAATTCAAGATCTTAAAGGAAAATAAACAATCAACATTCAATCTCAATTTCACAAATCATCCATTTAAATAACACTCACAAAAAAGGTTTAGCTCCTCATACCTTCAATTTCATTCAATACAATAGAAAGAGTAAGAGAAGCCTGTTGCTGGGAAGAAGAAGAAGTCAGCTTAAGGGGCTGTGGTCAATTCTAAACCCTTTCTAAAAAACTTTGTTATGTTGTTTGTTTTGATTTGGTATTTGGGTGATTTTGTTAGACCCGTTGTTTAATTTTTTGTTATTTTTGTGTTTAAGTTGTTGGGTTGAAGTGTTTAGGTATTTTATGAATGGACGTGTAGGGTGGTGTTTTAATGAAATATCAATATTAGGTTCACGTCCCATCTCTTGCTTAATGATGTGGGTGCGTGCGTACTCTCTCTTGCTTGAAGTTTTGTGAGTGACGATCAATTTGATTGAGAGTCAGCCCCAAAAATTTTTAAGCTTAATCTTAGGATTGTGACCTAGCTTGTAGCACAAAGTCCTGTAGTTTTGTCTTTTGATTGAAAACATGATATGCTACATGCATGCTCTAGCTTAGCAGGTACTTTAATTTTTCTTGAGAAAAATGTGAGGTGTCACCAATCAAAAAATGTTAGCATGCTTGAGGAAAAATTAGAATGAGTATTGCACTAAGAGGTGATCTAGGCCATCTTTTGATCTTTGGGCTTGCAGATGTATTTTCATTACACATTATTTACCCTTGCACCTTGATTAGAACTTAGAGCCTGTTTGTTTGAAATGAGCCATAAAGGATGTGAGCCGATGATCCATACACTTACCCAAATCAAGAAACAGCTTACTGCACTCCTTGTGTTTGTCTTCAGATTTGGATAAGGTAGATGATGAGCTTGTGGATCGGACGATGGAGCTGGATGTATCCGAGGGGATAACACATGAAAAAGAGAACAAACAGAAGCGGTTGTCAAGCCGACGCAGCCAAAAAAAGAAGAGAAAACGTGGAAATACCTCCACGTCGATCGACGAAGGAGCCACGTCGATCGACGCAGCATTGGGATCCTCGTCGACCGATGCTACATTCACGTCGATCGACGCATGACGGAAGACAGAGATGGAGTTTTCATCAGCGCGACGTAGAAAAGGGATTGCGGCAGTTTCCAACCGACGCAAATCGGGGAAAACTGCAATCTAATTCTGATCCGCTGGTTCTGAAACTCAAGATGCTTCCAGCACACCTCAGGTATGGGAAGTTGGAAAAATTAATAAGAGTTCTACGGAAGTACAAGTCCGCCATTGGGGGGACATTGAAAGACACCAAGAAACGGGGGATGCCAGTTATCAAGAACAAAGATGGAAAGGAGGTCGCGAAAGAACCTGCCTGGACCCGACCTCCCTGATGGTGATTGAAGACTCCGGGGGATAAAAAAGTTGATGTCTGAGATCAACTACCAGGTATCGTTCCCTCTCTAGTCTGATTTTCAAACTTATTCCACTCTTCGAGTTGGAAATAAGTTTGGGGGGATGTGGACAAGAGATGGAACGTCCTATCTTTTATTTATTCTGCTTTCTATCTTTAATTTTTCGTATTTTTATGCTATTTTGTGGGAAAAATTTTGAGTTTTGAGATAACCTGAGCGAGATTGTGAGATTAGAATTGATTGAGGGTTGAGTATTGAATTGATTGAGATTGTAGGAATAAATCTGTAGATCTTTGGAGTTAGTTAATTTATCTTGAGACCGAGCGGAGATAGGTAATTAATTAATCTACTTTACGAATTGTCCAACAAAGAAGTTCGTAATACTTTTCTGATGTTTCACTACGAACAGGAATTAAAATTGGGAATTAATCAATTCATTCATCCATGTCATACTTGATAGGTAGATATCCCTAGAATCTGTGCTTCTCTTATTTGAATTCAAAAGCCTTTTAATTTCCTGTTTAATTTTCATTAGCAAGTATTGCAATTTTCAAACAAACAAAACTTTTTAATTGCTTTTCCTAACCAGTATTTTAAGAACATCTGATTTAGTATTTAGGATTTTTCGTTGCATCATTCCCCTGGATCGATAACCTTAGGGTTTACAAATTTATTTGCCACTATTTCTATAATTAATCTGTAGAAATTACAGTGATCAAATTGGCACCGTTGCCGGAGAGTGAACAGAATTAATCTTACTATTAAGTCTGTGATTAAAACACTGATTTAGGCTATAATTTTCGTATTTTCTTTTAATTCCTCGTATTTTCGTAATTCTCATCAATCGACGCTACATCCCGTCGATCGACGCAGTTGTTTTCCTCCTCGTCGATCGACGCTTCATCTCGTCGATCGACACCTTGTTTTTTTTTCAGAATTTCAGTTGTTTATTTCAGTTCGTTTTGTTTTATTTTTAGTTTTACCTCACTACCTCCTTTGTTGTACAGGTAGTGCATGAGCACCAGAGCTAGAGGAAAGGACCCGCTGTATTACTACCCGGACATTGAAGCCACTTGCAGAAAGATCCGTAGGAATAAGCATACTCAGGAAAGCTCAAATAATCACACAATGGAAGATAACGTACCACCACCTCCACCAGTGCTAACTGCAGAGGAGCAGGCTGTGCTTCTCCAAGAAATCCAAGCTATGAGGGCACAAATCCAACAATACCATCTGGAAAGAGACCTCGCGGGGAACAATCCGAATGGAAGGGATCTTCGCCATAACCCGTTGTTTGATGACAATCCTGGCGATGAAGAGGATGACAATCAAGACCCTCCAGAGGAATCCGACGATGAGGAAGAAGAGGAAGCCATGCAGAACCGGTACAAACCTCGATTCAGGGAGACAGACTTCAGGATTGGCATCAATGCCAACAATTTTGAGCTGAAGACCGGATTGGTGCAGATGGTGCAACAAAATCAATTCGGAGGAAGGGCTACTGAGGACCCTTATGCACATCTGGATAAGTTTTTCATGCTCTGCAACACTGTCAAGATTGGAGGAGTCAGCAAGAGTGCCATCCGAATGCGTCTGTTCACATTCTCTCTGATGGATAAGGCACAGTCATGGTTCACCGCACTGGACAAAGGAAGCATAGGCACGTGGACCGAATTGAGGAATGAATTCCTGGAAAACTTCTTCCCTCCGAATGTCATCAGGCAGAGAAGGAAAGAAATCATCAGGTTCGCTCAAAGGCCTGACGAGAGCTTCAGTGAGACGTGGGATCGATTCAAGGAGTTGCTAAGAGCCTGTCCCGGACATGGTTTTCCACCAGGAGAACAAGCTGAGGCATTTTACGAAGGGCTCAATGATAAGACAGCCAAATTGGTGGACACCACACTAGGAGACACGATCATGACGAAGAGCGAAAAGAAAGCCATGGAGTTCTTCCAAAAGATGGCCAACAACACTCAACGGTGGTCCTGAAGCCGAACTCGGCCTGTGATGGTGGTCGAGAAGGAGAAAGTGGTGGAAAAAGTTGTCGAGCAACCCGATTTGGCAGCCGAGCTGAAAAAGCTCAGAGAAGATTTCGCTGCACTGAAGCAGGAGAAAACAGTTGCTGCAGTAGAGCCAGTGCAAGCTCCGTCTGAGGGGAAATGTTCTGCTGTAAATTTCATTTAAAGGGGCGGTTATCAAGACAACCACCGTGGAGGATATCAGCAGCACAACCAGCCCTACACTTTCAATCACGCGAGGAACCATCCTGGATTTTCCTACGCAAACCCCCAAGCAGCTGAGCAACCACCACCTGGGTTTGCAGTGCAAGATAGAGAAATAGTGGAGAAGAAGAAGCCAAATCTCGAGGAGATTTTGGCCAAGTTCATAGAAGGCTCTACTGATACTGTAGCCAAGTTGAAGCAAGAAATTGCAGTCGTGGATACCAAGGTGGACCGAGTCGAGAAACACGTACAGATCTTAGAGACTCAGGTCATTCAGATTACCAAAGCCCTCGAAGCCCAGCACAAACCCGGGCAATCGCCTAGCAACACTCAGATGAACCCCAAGAACCAGAATCAGAGGAACCAAGTGAATGCCATCACTCTAAGAGGGGGAAAATCCTATGAAGGGCCAAGGCAAGCAGGGACAGACACCCGAGATGAAGGAGAAGCCGAGAAAGAAAAAGAAGTTATCGCTGACGCAGCCCCGTCGATCGACAGAGGATTGCCATCGATCGACGCCAATCCAAAGGCCACGTCGATCGACGAGACCTCACGTTGATCGATGTTCACTCCTGATGAGCTACCTATGTATAAGCCTCCCCTGCCGTTCCCGCAGCGTTTTGCTAAAGCAAAGATGAACGAGAGGTATGCACGCTTCTTGGAGAACATGAAGAAGGTGCAAATCAACATTCCGCTGGTAGAAGCATTGCGTGAGATGCCCGGGTACATCAAGTTTCTGAAGGACATGGTCTCTCAGAAAAGACCCTTCATGGAGCACGAGAGGGTCAACTTGTTCGAGGAATGCAGTGCGATTATCCAAAAGAAGATGCCGCTGAAGAGAGAGGACCCGGGATCCTTCACGATCCCCTGCGTCATTGGAGGAGAGACCTTTGGGAAGGTCCTTTGCGATTCCGGCGCATCCATAAACTTAATGCCACTGTCAATCTTCAAGCGGTTGAAGATCGGAAGCATCAAGCCCACAACAATCTCACTTCAGATGGTCGATCGATCAGTCAATTACCCGAAAGGCATCATGGAAGACGTGTTGGTGAAGGTAAAATATTTTATTATTCCAGCCAACTTTGTGGTGCTTGATATGGAGGAGGATCGAAACATTCCTCTGATCCTAGGAAGACCATTCCTGAAGACCGGAGGGGCATTGATAGACATTCGAGAAGGCAAATTGACGTTCCGAGTTAATTATGAGTCGGTCACCTTCCCCATATACAAAGCAGTGCAGAAGCGTAATGAAGGGAGCTACCAGGAAGAGTGCCACATGATCAAATGTTCAAATCCGGTGATTTCCTCTCCCTTTTCTCCTCTTAAAACTGATCCGAATTTTCTGGAGAACAGCTTACTACACTCCTTGTGTTTGTCTTCAGATTTGGATAAGGTAGATGATGAGCTTGTGGATTGGGCGATGGAGCTGGATGTATCCGAGGGGATAACACATGAAAAAGAGAACAAACAGAAGTGGTTGTCAAGCCGACGCAGCCAGAAAAAGAAGAGAAAACGTGGAAATACCTCCACGTCGATCGACGCAGGAGCCACGTCGATCGACGCAGCATTGGGATCCTCGTCGACCGACGCTACATTCACGTCGATCGACGCACGACGGAAGACAGAGATGGAGTTTTCATCAGCGCGACGTAGAAAAGGGATTGCGGCAGTTTCACCCATGTCAACCGACGCAAATCGGGGAAAACTGCAATCTAATTCTGATCCGCTGGTTCTGAAACTCAAGATGCTTCCAGCACACCTCAGGTATGGGAAGTTGGAAAAATTAATAAGAGTTCTATGGAAGTACAAGTCCGCCATTGAGATTGTGGTTAGATGCCTACGAATGTAGAATACCGCATAATATGACTGATTTGACACTTATACTTGTATGCTGATTGAGCTGATTTGAAATTGACTGTGGAAGAAAATTTTTGAATCCTTGTGTGAGAAATTTGAGCTTTTATTTCGTTTGATGTGAGATTCACATGTGTGTTTTGATTTCTCTAGAACTTGCCTATTTTTTGTGTTGAGACTGCATAGTGTGCACAAGTTGAGAAAACGATCTTAGGCCATCTTTGATAACCCAATATCCTAAACACTGTCCCTTCACAATAAATTTTTCCCTAGTTAGCCACTTTGAGCCTATACAATTTTTCTTTTCTTGTCTATGAGATTAAGAAAAGTATTGTCTCACTCGTGTCTTGAGTTGTGGTATGTATGGGGATTGATTGGTGAATCGGTGATAAGATATGATAAATTAGTGGTGAAAAGATGTGTGAAAAAGAAGCTCAAAAAGAAATAATTAGAATTCTCATAAGCTCTATGAAAAAAAAGAATACAAAATTATCGAAAAGAGCATAAGAGATTCAAAATGAGCTAGAAAAAAAAAAGAAAAAGAGAGGGGTTTTGTATTTGTTGATATATTTGAGGAGATGAGGTGGATGATGAATAGAAGGTGGTTTGGATTGATTGAGGAAGTACAACTTGATTGATTTTAGTCACTTGGCCATATTTCCCTACCTTTCACAAAAAGCCTACATTACAACCTAATGAAAGTCCTTTTTGATTCTAGACTTGTGTGCACATTCTAGCAGTGGAGATATTAGACAATTTGCAAGCCTATGGTAGAAATTTCTTCATACATGTTGTTGAGTGCTTTCATCTTTACCTTAAACACTTGAGAGTTGAGCGATACACTTCCTGTGAGTTCTTCCACGGTTGATGAATTTTTCTGTCTCTTTCAAATTGCTTGTGGGTAGTGGATTCTTGGTTCTTGACTGTGATGAATCTTGTGAGGCATTGCACTTTAACCACTTGATCTTTTGATTTCTTTCTTGCCTATTGATTGAGGACAATCAAATGTTCAAGTTTGGGGGATTTGATAAGCTCGTTATTTCACTCACTTATCTATATTATTTTTATATTATTTTATGTAGTTTTATTGAATTTATATATATAATTTATGCATGATGTCAATATTAGGTGGTTTTAGGTGTGTTTTGATGTTTATGCAGGTTTTTAGGCCTAAACTCACGAGAAAACCGTTCTGAAAGCAGTGACGTGTAAGAGTAGCAGTGAAGAGTTTTTCCACAAGAGGAATTCGGGCTATTGGCGCATGTAAATGGATGATGCTTTGAGTTAGCTCTCCAACGCAACTGGAATCGGGTCAATCGGAGTTCGGATGAGGAAGTTATGGCCAAAACCGTGAGACCGCGCAGACGGGGCTGACCTCAGTTTTCCACGTCGATCGACGGGGATGCTGCGTCGATCGACGCGGACCTCCTGGCGCGGGAAATTGGCTGAATTCGAGATTTTTCATATCTTTAGCCCTAGATTTGATATGATACACCTCCACCTCTATAAATAACCTTGTAAAATCGAATTTTAAGCATACTTCATTCCAGATTTCAGTTTTTAGAGAGATTTCCAAGAGTTTTAGAGTTTATGTTTGAAGACAGAAGTTTGTGGGAAGACATTCAGATACAAGTTTCTATGCAATTCAGGTTGTATTTTTCTATGATGAATATTTCTCTGAATATGTGTAACTAATCTCTTCCTCAGATTCTAGGGTTTCGAACTATCAATGTATATATGTTTTGATTGATTGAATTATTTTCCCTTTCCCTTCGTAGTTTGTGAAATCTGTGCTTATTCATAATCTTGATTTGTTGGCCACATCTTAGGATTATCTAGTTGATTACTTGAGACGTAACTGTGATAGTTTTCAATCGAAAGAGATTTTCACAATATAATTTGATTTCTTGTCGTAACTGAAGGAGATTAATTGTAAGAATAAATCTGTAGATCTTTGGAGTTAGTTAATTTATCTTGAGACCGAGCGGAGATAGGTAATTAATTAATCTACTTTACGAATTGTCCAACAAAGAAGTTCGTAATACTTTTCTGATGTTTCACTACGAAGAGGAATTAAAATTGGGAATTAATCAATTCATTCATCCATGTCATACTTGATAGGTAGATATCCCTAGAATCTGTGCTTCTCTTATTTGAATTCAAAAGCCTTTTAATTTCCTGTTTAATTTTCATTAGCAAGTATTGCAATTTTCAAAACAACCAAAACTTTTTAATTGCTTTTCCTAACGAGTATTTTAAGAACGTCTGATTTAGTATTTAGGATTTTTTGTTGCTTCATTCCCCTGGATCGATAACCTTAGGGTTTACAAATTTATTTGTCACTATTTTCTATAATTAATCTGTAGAAATTACAGTGATCAGCTATCATGCTGAAATGTTTTAGGACTTAGGCTTACAAGCTATATTGAAATGTTTAGATTAAGCTTGTAAGATTGTGGTGGTTGAAGCTTGTCAATTGTGAGTCACTTAGGAAACTTTTCTTTTTGATTTCTTTGGTGTTGGCTGAAAGTTTTGATACATGAGTATGTGGAATAGGTTATTTTAATATTTAAAGTGTTTGTTGCTTGGGGACAAGCAACATCTTAAGTTTGGGGGAGTGATAACTCTCGTAAAGAGTTATTATTTCTGCTTTTATTTAGCTAAATATGTCTTGAAATAGATTGGTTTAATAGGATAATTAGTATGATATAAGTAAATTAGTTGATGTATCTTGTTTTTCTTTATTTGGTGGTGTTTAGTAAGATTTATGAGTTTTTGCAAAGAATTATTCAAGTGTTGCCACATGTCCTATTATGTTGGAGCATAGGAAAGGCATGGCAAGAGGAAGTAATGTCGAAGCATGGTAATGGCATAGCTCAACTACTGAAGAAACAAATCTAGGACCACCTGCAGACAAGAACTTTGCACTTTTCTGATTGTGTCCCAAAAGCTGGACAGGTGTCAACCAGTGGAGTCGCCAGAGTTGAAATGCAGATTGGGAAGCCACGTGTAGATTAGAGATGGAGCAGAGCTCAAAGAAGGAAGATATTTTTGGAAAGAGAGAGACAACAATTACAACACACACACGGGCAATTGGAGAGAAGCGTGCAAGAGAAGCAAGGAGTTCGTGTGGAGCTGAATCGAGAACTGTGGATATTTAGGCTTTGTTTTAGTTTTATTTCAGCTTTAAGAATGTTTGTGTAGAGAATGGTTAGGAAGATGAACTTGGCTGCCATTTTCTATTTCTTATTCTCGAGCGTGAACTAAACTCCTAATGTTTGGGTTGTTAACTGGTTTATTTGCTAAAACATATGATGTTCTTGCTTCAAATTTGGTGTTTGATTATGATTTTGGTATGTTTGATTCCTTAAACACACCACTGGAAAGGAATATTTCACCTAGGGACACCGAAAGGAGATCTAGGTTTAGGAAGTCATAATCGATCTTGAATTCTTGTGTAGACATACAAAGAACTTGAGACTTGTAAGAACCCCTGTTTTGAATATTGCATTTGAAGGTTAAATCTGTCATAGACATATGAAGATTAATAAGAAAATGCAGATCTAGTAGTTTGAAAACATGCTAGGCAGAAGAGAGCGAGGTTACAAGACCCAGAATTGATGTCTGAACTATGATGTAGCATATAGGAAAGTAGATAACCAAAAGTTAGCAACCCAAGTGTATTTTCTTGCCTTGATTAACTCATATTTCTGAAGTGTTTATGATTATAATTTGGGAAGAGAAATTGTTACTTGTTTAGCATTACTAGGTTTTATTTTATATGCTTACGTGGAATTTTAGTTAGGAATTCACACTCAACCTTTATTCACAAACAATATAATGTGCATGCTTACTTTCACTCCCTTGGGTTCGATATCTAGTCTTTGATCTATATTACTTGTTAGGACATATGTGCACTTGCGTATTAATTATAACACCTACTAGCACAACAACAATACCCCAGAAAAACAAAATGTGGTTATTTCTATTGTCCTAGAGATCAGAAGATCGTTGTTAGCACCAACGGAAGATTCTTGGAGGACGAGTTTGTGAATAACCAAAAATCCAAAAGTGATATCATTCCCCAAGAAATTGGAGAAGATGATGCACTTCCATTAGGAAAACCCCGTGGCTGATTGAGTGTACCTCTGGAAGGTTTGGAACCAACTGCACGATTGCCAGTGCAAGGCTTTGAGCCATAAGTAACTGCACCAACTGCTGATACAGTACCAGTGCTCCGTTGTAGTTGGAGGGTGCCTCACCAACCCGAGCGGCATATGTTTGTGGGAGAGTCTTCAGACTTGATCCCAGAAGACGGACTGGATGATATTGACCCATGGACATACGACGAAGCAGTAAATAACAAAGATGCGAAAAAGTGCCATAAAGCCAGGGATTCAGAAATTGAATTGATTACCGCTATGGATGTATACCAGAAGTCTGCGCTACCTGATGGCTTTTGGGCCATAGGTTGCAAATGGGTATACAAACGGAAGAAAGATTCGAAAGGAGAAATAACGACTTTTAAAGCCAGGTTGGTGGTGAAGGGTTATAGTCAAAAGGAGGGCATTGACTGTGACGAGACCTTCTCACCGATAGTCATGCTCAAATCCATTTGAATTCTTCTATCCATAGCGGCACATATGGACCTAGAGATCTGGCAGATGGATGTCAAAACCAAAATTTTTAATGGGTGCCTTGAGGAAGGCTGTGACATCTATATGCAGCAACGAGAGGGTTATGTGAAGGATGGTGAAGAGCATCTTGTCTAGAAGCTAAAGAAGTCCTTGTATGGACTTAAACAAGCTTTACGGTCATGGAACAAACATTTTGATGATCTGATTAAATCTTATAATTTTTCACTGTGTGAAATTTATTATTGTGTGTACCGATTATTCGTCAGTGGAAGCGTGGTATTCATTGCTCTTTATGTAGATGACATTCTTCTATTCGACAACAATGTAAAGGTGTTGTTAGACATAAAGAGATGGCTATCCGAACAGTTTTGAATGAAGTACCTAGGAGACATTGGATACATCCTTGGGATTAAAATCTTGTGTGATCGCAAGAAGAGGATGTTAAGCTTGTCTCAAGTCGCTTATATTGATATTGAGATTGCTCGTTTTAGCATGCATAACACCAAGAAATGATTGCTACCTTTCAGACATGGTGTTCCTCTTTCTAAGGCACAATGCCCTGCAACAGAAGAGGAGAAGGATGAGATGGGTAAAGTACCATATGCTTCGGCAGTGGGAAGTCTCAAGTATGTGATGCAATGTACGAGGCCATATATCTGTTATGTCGTGGGCATGGTGGCCAGATATCAGTCTAACCCTGGACAGGCGCACTGGACTGCTGTCAAACATATTCTCAAGTATCTGAAAAGAACTCAAGACTATTATCTCATTTATCAATGTGAGAATTTGTGTCATTTGGGTTATACGTGTTTGGATTTCCAGGTGGATCGGGATGAGAAGAGATCGACCTTGGGCTATGTGTTCACCTTGGGAGGTGGAGTTGTATCATGGAGGAGTGCGAAACAGAAATGTATCACGGACTCCACCATGGAAGCTGAGTATGTGGCAGCTTCAGAGGCTTCTAAAGAAGCAGTATAGCTTTGGAACTACCTCCTAGAGTTAGATATTGTTCTGAGTTTGCCCAAGACTATCACAGTACATTGTGATAATGCTGGTGTAGTAGCAAACTCTCATGAACCAAGAACTCACAATGCTTCAAAGCACGTAGAGTGAAAGTACCACATCATACGAGAAATCGTAACGAGGGGCAACGTGCTAATAGAGAAGATTGACATGAAGGATAATCTAGCGGATCCATTTACAAAGGGCTTACGAAGGTCATGTTCGTAGCCTAGGACTGAGGATGAAGCCGACCACCTAGTGACCAAAAGTAATAGCTAGATTAGAATAGACACATGTAATACTCTGGAAAGTAATGGTATAATGCTTTGAGTATAAGTGGAGATTGTTGGAATTGTATACATAAAAGCATTTTGATTGCTATATTGGGAAACGTTATGTTTGATATACTGGTAATCATTACTGATTTGCAATAAAAAAACCTCCTATCTGAATTAACAATCATACAATGCGAACAAACACATCCAGTTATCTCGTCGATAGGGAGATCATACGGTTTGTAAGATATCACAGAAGATCGTATAGATCATTTGACATAGCGAGATATAAGCAGTTTTCACAGATTAGACAGTTTCTAGTTTGATTGTCGATTTAGGCTGCAGCACACAAGTCCATAAGTGGTTTATCTTGACTTGTGTGACCTGTACATCTCAATGTATTGATAGGATCAACAGTGAGATGAACCATTTTACTTGACATATGAATGAGTAAAGATCTCGGTAACTTGGTTGGATCTAAAGTCTATTGAAAGCTGAGGGGCACACATGGGTTGACTGTCACTTTGACTTGTTATGGTGGAAAGTCTTACATGTACTCATATATCTGCATCTTGGGTGATTGCAGTTTTTGTGGGGTTTTCTCAGGCTGGATATAGATAACCATATCCGTTTCAGGATGGTGACATTCTCTGGGAAGCTCACGAGCTTCGTTATGCTAAGTCCTGCAGACTGAATCATTGATTCAAGCATAAGCGATAAAGGTTGAGTGGAATTACTCAGGAATAATAAGAGATCAATTAATTGCAGCTAATTGTCATATGCTGAATTAATTACTGAATGTCTAAAACCTTAAATATGGGGATTAACCAAGTCAATACAACCCGCTCCTAATAGCTTGGTAATAAAGGGGTAGGTCAGCATTAATTATCTGGTGGTATGAATTGATGTTTATTAATTAATTATGTTCCCGGTTGAACATGGAATTAATTAATAGGAGGCCCACCTTATTATTTGCTTTTGATCCCTGTTCTGGCTCAATAATGCTCAGAGCCCATCACGGTTTATTAAACCCTAATAGCCCATTTTCCAGATCTATAAATAGATCAGTTATCTCACTTCCCACATAAGTTTGAAGTTTCAATCATAAACCATAGAGAGTGTGAGAGAGTGGGTGGTTGTTTCAATCTGGTAGTGCATCTTCACCAGATTTCCGGATCGAGCAAGGGAATAAATTAGAAGATCAGATCTATAAGAACGCCATCAACCATCTACCGCCGTTATTCATTCCGCAACAGTTGAGTTATTCCTTTGAATCTACGCATTAAATTAAATAAGAGCATGCATAGGGTATTTATTGTTTGTCATAACATTTATTTTGATATTCATAAAATGACTCCGGGGTCAAGAAATAAGTGGCGATTCACATCGCCTATTGTAGACTCAGTTCCTCCAGCAAGGACATTGTTTAGAGATTTATACCACTTGAGAGTTGAATTCGGATTTGATGAACTTGGTGGGTCCAACAACGGTGCAGTTGCTTCGTCATACTTAGCACCTTCAGATGTTGTTGCTTTAACATGTTTTGTAGTTTCAAATATTAATACTTTAGCATGGCTCGGACCTCCAGGTGTTGTTGCTTTAGAATGTTTTGCAGCTCCAGATGTTGATGTTGTAGCATAGGTGATGCTTAGAGAAAAACTTTGGTTTGCCATCTTGATCTTGGTAAACACTTTTGTCTTGTCGTGCTTGTTATAGATCGTGCATTCTTTGTTGTTGGAAACATCTCTATATCTGTTCTCCAAATTTTAACCAAGGCTGAGCAAATTTTGCTTCAAACTTGGCACAAAGAGAACATAGGAGATGTATCTTAGACCATCCTTTGTGTAGATCGGAACAATACCAATTCTTTTTGACATGATCAACTCTCCATTTCCAAGTTGGACTGGTGTTGTAACTTCTTCATTGAGTTTAGATAATATCTCTCTATCTGGTGTCACATGATTGTTGCAGCCGCTGTCCAACAACCAAATATTTTCAGCATCCTGTTGATAAGTTAAACAAGAATAAAATACTTGCTCTATCTCTGTTTCATCTTTTTCGGTGAAGTTTGATTATTCCTTTTCACCTTCTTGTTGATGTCAACAATCTCTTTGGGAATGGGTTACATGTCTACACTTCTTGCACTTGAATCGACAATCACTTATGTTGTAATTGTTTTTTCTGCATATGTGGCAACATTCCTCAAATTTTATATTCTCCATATCCTTGAAAGTTTTAAAATGATTCACGACCTCTTCTTTTAGCAGATCTAAATGATGGTTTCTTGTTCTTTGTTGTAGCATTCTTTGTTACAACAACATTGTTGCGATCTTGTTGTGATATTTGAACATTTCCTTGAAAGGCTTGTTCCAAATTCACATTCGAGAATTTTCTCATTCTCTTTTCATGTGCTTCAAGAGATCCCATTAATTCATCCAATGACAGTTTGGATAAATCCTTAGATTATTTGATTGTGGTAACCACATGCTCGAACTTCATCGGTAGGCATCTAAGTACCTTCTCGGCCACCTTCTTTTCTTCTAGAGATTCTTTATAACCTCTAATTTGATTTGCAATGAGAGATTCTTCTGAAAGAAAATCTTGCACATTTTCATTTTCTTTCATCATCAAAGTATCAAAATCTCGCCACAAGTTTTTGTAGTTTGATTGTAATGACTTTTTCATGTCCTCGAAATTGATTCTTCAATACTTTCCATGCATCTTTTGATGTTTTTGCAGTAGTAATGCGCGGAAGAATAGATTGACTCACCCCTTGGTGCATAAAGGACAAGGCTCTTGCATCTTTGGTCTTGTTCTCTTTATATTTCTTCTTTTCGGCACTTGATAGATCATTTAGATCTTCTTGAGTTTGTGCTATGAATATCTCTTCAACAAAATCCCATAGATCATGAGATATGAAAAGTGTTTGCAGTAGAACACTTCATTGCTCATAATCTTGTCCATCAAAAATGGGAACATCTTGTTGCGAATATGTGAATGCTTTTTCAATGTTGGAGCATGTCATCTAAAAAGAGGAGATAATTATTTGAAGGTAAGGGTGGCTCTTGATACCAAAATTTTTCTGAATGATTGATAAATTTTATGATTGATTACAAATGATAGAGCATGAATAGAGGATTTACATGAGGATAGATAAAGAGACATTTTGACTATATTAAAAACAATTCATGTATTCAACTAGTTCATGTATTTGATAATACATGAATCTCCTTGTTCATGTATCTTCTAAATGTATCTTTTTGAATCTTTCAAATGTAAGTAAGTTGAAGATCACTTTAAAATTCTAAATTAACCTTTAAAAAAAAAAGACATAATCTCTTTTTCTCGACTTAGCCTCTTTTTTTCCCCACTTTCTTCCCCTAGCCGTTGATGGAGCTGTTCAAAAGAATTAATACACCAAAGATAAAACAAGATAAAATCTATGTTCAACTAAAAGATGCAAGAAAACAAGTGTAAAACATTAAAAAAATAAAAAGAAAAAGTTACAAATATGATATAATTCGGAAAAATAAATGCTACTTGTAAAATCCATAAACCACTACCACCAACATAAATTCGTTCACTACTCTGATATTTTCATGCAATAAAAATGAAAGCGAAAATAAGAGAAGGATAATTGCTTGGTCATGAAGTTTGGTGCAATTAACTCTGTGTTTCTGGCATTTCTAACCCTTCCCACGGTCGAAGTATCGGAGAGAAATCAACCCTATTTTTGGATTGGGTTATAGTGATTTGAGGGGCTATAAAAATAATTACATTTGTTTTTCAAACTTTATAATTGATATTTTAAATTTGGAGTAATATGGTTGAATTTGTAATATCATCTATTAATTTATTTTTTTAAAAAAAAGCTATATTAAACAAAAATGATGGCTTCTTTAGAGTAACTCATTACTATTTTGCTCAGAATTATAATATGCAGAGCGGAATCTACTCTTTATATCTATATACATAAAACTATGAGAATACTATTTTAGATAGATATTTGAAGGGTAGGTATAATAAATGAGTTGTGTAAAGTGTTATACATATTCAAACTGAAAATAAATATACAGACATAATATTAAAGGACTTGAAACCTCCATTGTGGGGGTACACAACAGCCCCTACCATGCGCAACCAATAAGGGAGGAGCTACAGATGAAGACTCTGAACATAATATATATATATATAATATATATATATATATATATATATATATTATGAATTATTATAAAACTTGGATATTGGTATATTATTAATTATAATAGGGATGTAATCGAATGGAGTATTGTTGCATTCAAGTTTGAGTTATTCACAAGGCTGAGCGTGAGGCCGTGCGAGGTGCGGTGTGCCGCAGCGGGGTCCAAAAAATATTGGAGCACTATTTTTATAGTATATGTTACTATAGATATATTATTAATTTATTTTAGCATTGAATTTACATGTTAATCCAAAAAAAAAAACTTATCTCAAACTAAAAACAAAACAGTAGAGGATTTAAATTTATATTTTGTCTTTGAAAGAATTTGAAAAATGTTCTTGAATTGATAAAAAAAAAAAAAGATTTAATAACTTGTTGATTATTCTTATTTTTTTATGAAATAAGTTTTAAAATTTTTAGTGGTGAGTTTGGTTAAAAAAATAAAAGAGAATTATGAGATCATATGTAAATTATAGTTATGTATTTTGTTTTACATCATATTTAAAATTATTTATTTTATTTAAGATTTACTTATAGATTAAATAAATAAAAATCCTCATAATTACCAAGTAAAAGAACATGTGCTTTTTGTGATTTATTGTTATTAAGCAAATTTCAATACATGACTTGAGTCATAATTTATGTTTATATTAAATATTATTAGTATTTTTTTATTTATGATTATAATAGTTAAATTGTGGCACCATTATACAGACCACAAAGGACCAACAAATCACAAGGCTGGCACTAGTTATTTATATCAAGTTTAGCTGAATTTTACTAAATTTTAAAGTTCATAAACTTAATTAATCGACTTAAACGAGCTTTTAATATTAAAAATATTTTAAAAAGATTTATTTTATTTATTAAAAATAATATTGAATCAAATTATTCTTTTCTTATAACAAATAAAGTTAATCAAAGTATTATTATAATCATTACGAATTAAAGTGTAAAAGCATAAATCTTATAAAGGTAATAACTTTATTATTATATATATATATATATATATATATATAATTAGTTTACTCTGAATTACTATTAAGCTTAAAATTGACTGGTTTAACTAGTCAATTTACCAAACAAGTACACACAAATTGTTATTAAGTGTTCCTTCGTTTGTAAAAGCACATTGTCTGTGATTGAGAGGTCACATGTTCGAGCTTTTCCGGAGATATTTGGGTGTGTGTTCAAAATTAATGTATACGTATTATTAAAAAAATTGTTTTTGAGTCTAAATCTGAATAAGTTGATTCATTTCCACCTCTCGTTGTAGATAGGGGTGAAAATTGGTCAATAGGGTCCTTAGACTTGGCCTACCAGAAGCTTGATTTAACTCAATCGATCATAGCTAGGTTTGACTCGACCTATGTGTTAAGAATCCAAATTCAAGTTCCTTAATCTTTTTGTGTTTTGATGTGTCAAAGACTGTATAGAATCCACCAGTTTAGAGTGTCTCTAGATAAGGTCTAGTTTGGTTAAACTTGTAATGCTCTGTTAGGATATTTATTGAGTTGTAATAGAGCCGATCAAGACAAACTGACAAAGTGTCGAAGAGCCAGTTTACCAGTTAGAGATACGCAGAGGTATTCACCAATTTGGTTGAAGTCACCAGTTCACCAGTTTGGAACGATGACAAGAGCTTATCAGTTTGGATCTCAAGCTTGTGTACAGAGACATAGAAAACATGTATGTTGAATGTTTTACAAGGCGAGGCTTTAAGAATGGAGGTTCCTTAAAGTCTGGAGATCCCGGTGCTCAACCAGTTTTGATTCCTCGGGTTAACAAACAAGCCGTTCTGACACAAAGTATAGACTCAACACTTCTTGTCAGGGAAGGACGAGCAGGTGCAGGTTTTCTGGAAAGCAACGTGTCCTTCACAGAAGAAAGAGAATCTAAATTGGACAACATCCAAAATATCTCTAATTAGTTACAATTTCAAATCTCTTAACCATCGCCTATAAATAGAGGAGGTTCTCCGAGAAAGATGACTACTGATCAACCGAACTAAAATACTTAATATTTGATAAAACGACAAAACTCTATGAAATTGAAAACTCAGAGCTTTCAACCATTCAAGGCTTTTCTAATCTTAGTGTGTGCCAATCTTTGAACACGAGACTTGTTGCCCAGCACAAGTTTACATCTTGGTGTTCTTACTTTCCAAGTAAGAACACAATTGTCACTGTCTATCCCCAAGCAGTGATTCTCATGGGCTTTTAGCCACAAGAAACTACGATGTAAAATAATAAACGAAGTGTCCAACTGGACTCCATAGCTCATAAGTTGATTATATCAGCTCTACCTGAGGCACTTGTCGAAGTAGTTCTGCAGTTTAACAATGCTAAAGATGTGCGGGATTCCTTTGGAGGCTTGTGTCAAGAAACTAAACAAATGAAGAGATATAAGCTCCAAGTTTGTGTCGACAAATATGAATCATTCCAAATGATTCCCAGTGAATGTGTAAAGTTAATAGAGGCTCGTTTCAATGTTATCATGAGCTAGTTAAAGGCATTAGACAGGGTATACTCAACTACTGTTCTCAATGCAAAGATCCAGTTGAAGATGCCAAAAGAGAATTGGTTTGTCAAAATCACCAGCTTGAAGGTGTAGGATCTATCCGAGATCTCTACCAAGGAGCTATTGGCCCAGCTCCAAGCTCACGAGTGGGATTTCCAAATGGTGAACAAGAATGAAGCCGTTCAAATGGCCAGTTCACCAATCCACCATGCTGAATATTTAGTGTACTATGTTAAGAAGGATGCTAAATGGAGGCCGAAGAAGTCCTTACATACAGATAGACCTGCTGGTTAATCCAGCTCGATAACGAAGTAGGTTTCTTTGACATCAACCTCCTACGAGAAGGAAGGAGAGAGCTCTATTGCTGAGCTTGAGGAGAAAATGAAAAGATTGGCCAAAGTTCTTGAGATAGACAAGGCCAAAACTGACTCTCCTCAAACTGGAGAAAAGAGATTTGTGATGAGATCCCCTCGATCCTGCTTCGAATGCAACTCTTTGGATCATAGCCAATTTGAATGTCCACGTGTCGACAAAGAGGAGAGGGAAAGGCTCTAGAAGATTTTTGAGTGTAGAGCTTCGAAGGCAGTTGCTAGAGCAATATTGTCGAGAATAGAGATTCCAGAAATTCCCGACAACGATAATCACTATTACACATCAAATGGAGAGTCGGAGGAGGAAGTCTTGCTAGTATTCATGGTCGCGATAGGAGAGTAAGAAGATGCAGCAGAAACAGAATCGGCTCTCACCACAACCGATGAATTGGCAACTAACTTCTTACCAGTTTCTATTCCTTCTGCATGCATAGTAGTGGGTCCTAAATCATGTTGCTTCGGTTCAGAGGACATTACCCACAACATTCTTTCAAAGGAATTTTGAAACTTTTACGATTTAAAGAATGTCTTAAACTGTGAAAACTCCTCATTGAAGAATATAGTTCAGCTTTGACCAATGCGATTGAAAAATCTAGGTCCACCAAAGAGGAGCTAGCAAAAATCAAGGATGAAAACTCCACTCTTTTGAAAATCTAAAAAGTGAGTGTGATTTCCTGAAAAAGAAAAAACTTGAGCAGGATCTTTGCAAGTATTTCTTCATTAAAAGCTCAAGAGAACTTGAAGAAGGGCTCCTGGTTCAAAGAGACCCCAAAAATAAAGCAGGTCTTGGTTTTAATGAAAATGTTTTGAGCAATCCAGCATCTTCTTTAGGAACTGACACTGGGAAGAAGAAAATTTATTTTGTTAAAGGAAATTCCAGTGATCAGTCAAGATTGAAAGGCGAATGTGTCCCATCTTTTGCTGGAAAGGCTAAATGTTGGACTGTCAACAACCCCAAACTGGCCAACCAACAAGTGACAAGGAAGTTATTTCATCGGGAAAAATTGGTAAAATAATATCTGAGTCACAAATTGGGAAGAAGCCAGTTTAGCCTAATAAACTAGCAAAGCAGTATGTTACTGCTGTGAGGAAGCCAGTTTCTTCAATCATTTTAACAAGGCGGCCAACTTCAGTTGCAATGAAGTCAAACAATCAACCTGGTTATGTCCATAACCAGAGACCCAAATCTCATAATAAGTATAAGAGGATGAATGTACCAAGTAGGGGTAACATCTACTTGAGGCCTTAGCCCAATCAAATTTTCATTTCAAAGAATATGAAGACGAGCCATGGTGGTCAACGACCACATGCATATCGCACACATCCGAAATTAGTTCTCCAAGGTCCTATTAGGAAGCCTACTTCCAAAAGGACTACACACACTTCCACAGTTTCACAATCAAATGTCATGCATTATTTGAGAAGGAAGATGAAGGTAGCAGGACAAAGCATTGAGAAGCTACCTATCATGAGGTGACTCAAGTTTGGAATCCCAAAGGGTGGATCCAACACACTAAACATGCAGGACCCGCAATTACTCGTGGACCTAAAATATAACTTAAGTTATGCCGGAGCAGGTACATGTAGATCAGCTCCAAAGGCAAAAGAGCGTGTGGATCCTATATAATGGATGCTCTGCTCATATACGTGGATAAATGTATCTTTTCTCAGATCTTATAATGGTCAGAGGACCATCGGTCATGTTTGGAGACAACTCTAAAGGTAGAGTAATCAGAAAAGGATGGATATAGCAGAATGGAGTCATAATTAAAAAATGTATCTCTTGTCACCAACGGGAAACATAACCTTCTAAGCATTAGCCAGCTTAGTGAGCACGATTATGTCATTTCCTTTGCCGAATTAGAATGTAATATCCGAGATAAAACTTCAAATGAAGTTAAGCTCAGAGGCAGAAGAAAAGGAGGTCATCATGTGGTAGATTGGCAGAGTGGACAATAAGATCATGTTTCATAGCTACTAGTTGCAGATAGACAAATTGGCTTTGGCACAAAAGCCTAAGTAATCTAAATCTCAAGACTATCAATCACTTGACCAAGCATGAGTTGGTAACAGGTCTACCTAAGGATACTTTCAAGAGGGAAGGTATCTACAGAGCATTCCAACTCGGGAAGCGATCCAAATCTTCTTTCAAAATCAAGCTAGTTGGTGAAAGCACTGAACACATATTGGAACTGCTAGACATGGATCTATTCAGACCAATGACTCCACCCACCATTGGAAGAAAAAGGTACTCTCTTGTAGTCATAGACGAGTATTCAAGATATACATTGGTAAAGCTTCTCAAGACTAAGGACGAGGTGAAGATAATTCTTCCTGAGCTGGTTATGCTCGTCAAAATGACAAAGAAGTCACGGTGAAAATGATCAAATCAGATAATGGCACTGAATTCTGCAATGGACCTCTCATGGATTTTTTTGCAAAAGCTAGAATAGGGCATGAGAGATCATCCCCGAGCACTCCACAAAAAAATGGTCTAGCGGAAGAAGAAATTGGATGCTCAATGAGGCAGTGAGGACCATGTTGATGGAGTCCAGTTTGAGCGAGCGATACTGGGGAGAAGTCGTAATCACAGCTAGCTACATGCAGAACATAAGCAAAATCAACAGTCACTTGCATAAAACTCCTGTCGAAGTATATCATGGTCGTAAGCCTTCTATAGCTCAACTTTGTGCTTTCAGTTCTCCATGTTATATTCACAACAATGGGAAGTCAAAGCTAAATTTTTTTCTCCTAAAGTTGATGAAGGTGTGCTCCTGGGATATGGACATCCTTCTCACAAGGGATATAGGTTACTTAACAAGACCACCGGACTTGTGGGAATAACATGCAATGTTATTTTTTATGAAGCTACTTTAGTGCGCAGAACCATGAATGAATTAGTTGAAGAGTTTTACAAGATCAATGATGCCAATGGACAACTGAGCTTAGATAACTCTAATCATGAACCAGTTGTTTCGACAAGATCTATGAATAAATCTTCATCAAAACAAGTTTCCTTGGTTGGCACTCAAACAGTCGAGAGGGCTTATGATGCAAATGAACTTGTTGAGGCCTTGGATTCCATTTCCCTAAGTAATAGCACAAATCAAGAGGAAATCCAACCTAGAGTTTTCGGACTTGAAGAAGAAGATCCTGAAAAAAAAAAAACTCCACAGTCCAAAGAACTGACAGATCATGAAGACCTAACTGGCGAGTTAAGAACTGGGAAAATTGAGACTAACGATCCAAAAAGCTGATGACATCATCACACCAGTTTCTGAAGATTTACATGTTGGAGAAAGAAAACCCACAGAATAACCAATTTCAAAGCATGTACCAGTTTTAGAAAAGCAGATCATGATAGAAGATTTCCATCTTACAGATGTGCCAGTTGCTAGAATGTTCAGTCCAGAACCGTTCGTTCAACCAGTCGAAGTCATTGAGCTTAACAGACCTAAATGGCTGAGACTTCATCCAGAAGAGGTAGTGCTAGATGATGTTGCTAATCCAGTAAGAACGAGGCATGGAAGTGCTCTACTTACATGCTACATCTCCCAATCAGAGCCAAAGAATATTTGAGAAGTTGTACAATCGCTAGATTAGATCAACGTGATGCAAGAAGAGCTTTCGGAGTTCACCCGCAACAATGTTTGGTACTTGGTAGATAGACCTACACATCAATCAATTATAGGCAGCAACTGGGTTTTCAAGAACAAGAGAGATGAAGTTGGCAGCATAGTCAGGAACAAGGCAAGACTAGTTGCTAAGAGATACACACAATGTAAAGGCATTGATTTCGATGAGCCTTTGCACCAGTTGCCAGACTAGAAGTTATTAGGGTATTTTTAACTTATGCAACCTATCACAACTTCACAGTCTATCATATGGACGTGAAGAGTGCCTTTTTAAATAGAGAACTTAAAGAGGAGGTATACGTTGAACAACCTCCTGGAATTGAGCAAGGCACTATGGCCTACAAGTTGCGGAAGATGCTATATGGATTGAAGTAGGCACCGCGAGCTTGGTATGAAACCTTGTCTCAATTCATGTTGAAGAATGGCTTAAGGAAAGAGAAGATCGACACGACTCACTTCCTTATAAAAGATGCTGAAGACATTTTCCTGGTTCAGATCTACGTTGATGATATCATTCTATGAGAAGTTTGCCCTGATCATACAAAGTCTATGAGCATTGATCGTTGAAAAATTGCAGACTAAAGTAGGACAGCGATGCAAATAAATTTATAGAACACAGAGGTTGTCGAACCCAATGGAAAAGTATATCGAATTCAACTTATGTATTAGACAAGTTTATCAGTTTGTTGTTTGAGAAAATCAGTTTACAAAGGGTTTTGGGGTTTCGACAATAACTTTAAAGTAGAATCAAATAAATAAAAGCATAGAACCTAGGAAATTCATCCAAACTGAATAACATGCATGAAGCAAATAGTTCAAACCCAAAAAGAATATATGGTGGAAAATCTGTTAATATGGAATTAATTCCTTGGTTGGGAAATTAAATTCTAGATTATTAATAAGTGATTATCTCCTCTCGGTCACAAAAACACCTATTAATCAATCCCAAATAAACATTCAGATTAACTTCCGACAATTGATTTCTTCTTTTTAGGACGGAAAACAATCGTATAAAACTCTCTCTTCCTATTGTTAATTTTTTCCTTTCGGTCCTTTAATTATTAATTATTAATCTAATTCAACTTTCATCTCTCAATCCTTCAATCGAAAATAGATTTTAAAATCCAATTTAGAGAGTTTAAACCAATTAAATTAGGGTTTGATTAATTAAATCAAAACATGCAATCCAGTTGGAGAAAAACCCTAGAACCTATAAAGGTTTCTAGCTAGTCATGCTAAAAACAGATATTGAAACAAAAATATAAAAGTGTGTTAATTTAAACTTAGTTGAAAAATAAAGATGCAGAAAGTAAAGGATTGATCCAGTTCTCCAACTCTAAGAACTTGAAAATTAAAGGAAAACAAAAATCTAAATTGTATGGGAAACTAAATTGTGAACTGAATTCTAAACTCAATAATGAAATAAAACCTAATACATGAGTTTATATAGTAGTAGGGTTAGGCTTTGTGGTCTTGAACTTAAGGGAAAAGTTGTATAAGGCATTATCTTCTTAAATCTCGAGTTTGAACTTATAAAATCGCATTTCTGCATTCAAAGATATTCGCGTCGACCGATATGATCTTGCATTGGTAAACACAAATCCTCCACTTCGAATTGGCTTCGATTGATACCAAACCCACGCCGACATCTTCTACGTCGATCGACATGCACCCACATCGGTGTACGTGCAACTTCTTTCTAACTCATTTATCTTTCTCTCATGCGTCGATCGACACAAACCTGTATCAGTCAAAACCAAGTCACTCGGTGCAAATTTCTTCACATTTCTCTAACTTTTCTCCATTTTGATGTTTTTTCTTTCAAAACCAAGCACCACAAGCGTAAAACCAACAAAAACATACTCAGGCACAATAATTAAGCCTAAATGAATAAAAATGCATTAAAAAATAAGAAAATAATGTGATAAGTGAGTGGAAATATGAGATTATAAATCTTGATGGGAAAGATATCGTACTTCCTAGGACTTCAAGTTCATTTGTCCTTAGAAGGGATCTGCATTCATCAGAGGAAGCATACAAAGGATCTCATCATTAAGTTTTGTCCAGAGAAGGGAAAGACACTCAGAATTCCTATGAGCGCAAGTGTTAGGATCACTCCTGATGAAGAAGGAGAACCAGTTGATTCAACTAGTTTCAGAGTCATCATTGGGTCCTTAATTTATTTGATAGCCAGCAGACCTGAGATTTCATATGTTGTTGGAGTATGCGCAAGATTTAAAGTCATTCAAAGAAATCGCACATGGAGGCTGCCAAGAGGATCGTGAGATACCTAACGTGTACTGAGTCCCTAAGAACTTGGTATCCTAGATGTGACGAGTGTACGCTTATTGGGTGTTCAAACTCAGACTTTGGAGGATGCCAAATTGATCGGAAGAGCACCAGTAGAACATGTCAGTTTCTATGACATAAACTGATAAGTTGGTTCAACAAGAAGCAACACTCGATTGCAACCTCAACTACCGAAGCCATATACATGGCGATTGCTATTTGTTGTATCCAAATATTGTGTATCAAGCAACAATTGATGGACTATGATGTCAGTTCAGCTTGTGTGCCAATCTAATGCAACAATAATAGTGCAATGTGCATTACAAAAAATCTAGTCCATCATACCAGAAAAAAGCACATTGATCTTTGACATCATTTTATTTAAGAACACATGGAGAAGAAGGATATCTCAGTATAATATATCTGAACAGAAGATCAACTTGTGGATATCTTCACCAAGCCACTTCCCGAAAAAAGGTTTAGAGAATTGTGCATCAAACTCGGTCTTTTAGAATTTAATAAGATAGCACATGAAGAGGAATGAGTCCATGCTCTCAGTTTTTGGTCTTCTGAAGCAGATCTCAAACTGGTCTCATCTACCAGTTTGTTAGAGCCTACCAGTTTTGCCACGTTGGCAACCAGTTCGAAAAAAGCTCAGTTTTCTGAGTCAACATACTTGCAAAATGCCGGAGTCTCTAAGCGTTATGACTAAGTCAACACACAATATTTAATGCCATTTTACGACATCATAGGAAGTGGAGAAATAAAGAGATTATGTGTGGATAAAGCACTGTCACCTTCATCATGGACGCCAAATGGAGATTATTTTACAATAAATTCCCCTAAAGATTCAGGATGTTTCAAAATCATAGGAAATATGAACTGTCGAGTACGCGACGCTCTCAACTATTTGAGAAAGCCTTTGGAAATCTTCAAAGGTATTTCAATGTTCTATTCTCTCAGATTTTCCTCAATATTCCCATTACTTTGCTGACTCCCATCGACCTATCTCTCTAAAAGATCTCCAACTTCTAAATGGTCGTTCTTACCATTCAACCAGAGATCAACCAAGATGTCTAAGTGCAAAGAGATTTTGTAGCTGCTCAGTTGGAAGGAAAATCATCATTCTTATGATAATTCTATATGAGATGATCTTCCTACTATTTGGCTTTCCACTCTCAGCAAGGGTTTTACCTCAGAGCCGAAGGGCAGAAGGATATTCTTGACGTTAGGCCAAGATGAGTAGTGGAGGACTCCCTGTACGTCTACTCTCACTCATTTATTCCCATGCCTATTGTGGGATGATGAGTAAGTAGACGACCCTCTTCTCCTCTTTTTCTTTGCAACATTAATGAGGGGAAAGAGATGGAGGAGTTTAGGCATAATGCAAAAGTCCAGGAGAAGCTATCAGAAGCAAGTTGGTTTCTCTGCGCTAGATCTATTGCTTGCTTCTGATGGTGATTTAATGCTCTTTCTAGCTCGGACAAAGCCGCACTGTCGGAGAGCGCAGGCTATTTTAGAATAGTTTGTGCTACACATATGCTTGGTGGCATAGGAGAAAGAATGTGCAAGTTGTGAGACTTGCTTATCGTAAGAGGCTACAGATGAAGACAAGTGACAAGACTTGTCTAGCTGGATCTCTGCCATAAACAAGTGGTGAGACTTGTTTAGGCGAGGTTGAGGCTAGCTGACAGGTGTTGGGTTTTTCCTAAATCCATCACCTGATTCAAAGGATGAAGATGGAGCGCAGTAGTCAGCAGAGGACAAGAAGAAGATCAGACACAGTCCCACAAACAGAAGACCAACTTTATTGTTTTCATTGTACTTGCACTTTACTGCTTTCCAAAAGTTGTAAACAAATCAATGAGAAAATATAAGTCTTTGCTCATTTTGAAAACAATAACACTTTGTCTCAAAAAGAATTCCTCACGTTTAACTGAATTTACACATTCCAGTATAATCATTTTTTTCACCCAGATTTAGTCGAGAAATATCTCTCTGATTTAAGGGGAAGATAATAGGGCAAGCTGAGTAATTAAGGAATTCAGTTTTTGAGTAATAGAACTTGTTAGAATATCATTTGTAAACTTACAACTGATCCTTTACCAGCTGAATAGCTGTGGGTTTTGACAACATAAAAAAGGGGGAAATTGTTACAAGCATTCCTATCCTATTGTTTTGATGTGTCAAAGATTGTATAGAAACCACTAGTTTAGACTGTTTCTAGAATAGCTCTAGTTTGTACGAAACTTGTAAAGTCATGTTTTGGATTTTCTTTGAGTTGTAACAAAGTTGATCAAGACAAACTGGATTCGGGATATAATCTACCAGATTGGAGCACGTGAGGAGAAACTAGTAATGGCTACCAGTTTGGAACTAACATTCATGGAAACCGGTCAAAGACACCAGTTGGTTCATCTCAAGTTTGCAAGTCCAGTTTTCACACAAGATCCTAACTCACGTATAAAGACAAAGAGATCAAGTCAGAGAAATGCTTAACGAGCCAGACTTGAAGAATGGTGATTACTTAAAGTCTGAGACATGGTGCTCAACCAGTTGCGATTCATCGGGCTAACGAACAAAGTTGTTCTGATGAAAGTACAAAGTCAACATCCATTGCCAGAAGAATATGGAGTAGATGCAAAACTTTAGGAAAAGCACCATGTCCTTTGTAAAGAAGAAATACTAGATTAAACAACATCCAAATTATCTCTAAACGACTACAAATTTGAAATTTCTCTCACTTCGTCTATAAATAGACAAAGTTCTACGGTGTCCACTGAGGAGAAGCTCTCATTTTTTAACAGACTTCTTATCCCACTCAAGCTTTCATTCTTCGAGGCTAAGTCTTAGCTTACCATTTGTCATCTTTCGACACGAGATTCATAGCTTCCAGCTCGAGTTATACTCTTGGTGTTCTTATTTTCTAAGTAAGAACACAGTAGTTTCTGCTCATCTTCAAGCAGGAACTATCATGGGCGTCTAGCTACAAGTTTGACAGTTCTGGGAAGAAATCGTAAGCTACTATTAGGATGTATTCCTACCAACTTGTTGTTTATATGTGTCAAAAAAATGTATAGAAACCACCAAGTTAGATCTGTCTCTTGATTAGCTTAGTATATTAAGTTGTAATGGGCAGAAATTTAAAACCCCAGTTTGGGTCGTGTGAAGAGAAAGAAGAGATCAACTTCCAGTTTGAAGTTGATGATTAAAAGAAACTGATCAAAGACACCAGCCTGGATCATCTCCAGTATACAAGGTTAGATTCTAATCACACGCAGAGACAAAGAGAATAAATCAGAGGAATCATTAAACATCAATTTTTAAGAATAGAGATTCCAAAAATACTAATGAAGCATGAACCAATTTAGATTGCTCGGACTGGCAGAGCTGTTGTGACACAAAAATAGAATGTCCTATATCAAAAAAGGACGTTGCAGGTGCAAGACATCAGAAAAAGCGCCTTGCTCCTGTCAAAAAATAGACGCATCAAATTAAACGATGCTCAAATATCTCTAAACGGCTATAATTTTGAAATGCTTCTATTTCACCTATAAATAGATGAAGTATATAGAGTGATAAATAATAGAAACTAGTTGGTCCCAGATCAGAGTACGTATGATGTGCAGCGGAAGTATTAAGACAGTTAATTAGACTCTAAAACACAGGCAGTTTAGTTTCTTTATAACACAGTTTTTATGTGATAGTTTTTAAAAACGCAGTTTGTATTAGCCAGCAGTTTAGGTTAACAGTTTTACAACTATAAGCAGTTAAAAGTTATACACTTCAACACTTTCAGACAAGTGTTGAAGGTTTCAAGATATAATTGAAAACTGTAAGATGCGTTGAGTAAGTAAAACTGTAAACGAGACAGGATATTTATAGTGGTTCGAAGCCTTAAGTCCTACGTCCACTCTTCGGATATCTGATTAAGAAATTCACTAAGTTATGAAAATACAGTCCTCACGATCTATAGCCAATTTCTGTAGAGACCTCCGTCCACAGCACAATGGATCACTCGCCCAGGTAGTTGTACTTCACTTATTCTTTAGTTCGTCGAAGGCTCTGCGTCTTCTCTGTGAACTGGCAGTCGTCGAAGATGGACTGAGGACAAACCTCCCTTTTTCTTCTCCAGTAGATTGGATGGTTGAGTTCTTCCCAGAACGTACACTGGTTGGCAGTTGCCCATAATAACCTTCTCTTCTTCAAAAGATTAGGCTGATGTGTTCTTACTCGAAAAGCAAGAACACCAAGAAAGTAGATTAAGTCAGCGGACTTAATCCTTGTGTACGTAAAGTGACACGGAGAACTTCGAAGGATTCTTTAAGCAATAATGCCTCGTGTTCAAATGAACCACGGTGTTAATGTCTTCTTGCTTGAGAGCGTTTAATGTTTGAGCTTTAAATTCGGCAGAGTGACGGTAAGGATAATTGTGTCGAAGGTTGTTTTGTCTCTGTTGCTCCTGTTATTTATAGTTGTAGAAGTGAAAATAGCTGGTAGAGACAATTTGAAGGATGTCCAATCAGAGTCCATCCTTCTCTACAGTGTAGCCTTCGCTTCAGCCTTTTCTGCAGTACTGTCCTGCTTTTGCAGGTTAGTTTGTACTTGATGTGTCAAACACCGAACAACTTTGTACGCTAGTCACAACAGAGTGTTTGTCTATCTTTTATCATTGACTTCTTTAATGCTCTTCTACGACTGATCGGCATCTTGCTATGTACGCATTCCTTAACGCGAAAAATATCCTGGTCTGAAACTGTGAGCACCTTTCGACAGTTTCTATGTGAAAACTGTATCTACAATTTTCTTTGGTATATAAACATTTGACAGGAAAATAATTGTCTGCGTATTTTTTTGTAACCGTTACTCTGCTCTGTTTTCTTCATCCTTTATGATTTACAATTATCACGTCTGAATGGCTTCTTCTTCAAAACTGTTCCACATTTTCGACAGTTCTCTTCTCCTAGACTATTACAACTCGATCATCCTATACAAGGATTACATGAGGTAATAACTCTAAGTAGCCTAGACTTTGGTATATAGTTTTGACACATCAAATTAAGGTGGGATTTCTACATCAATACCTAACAATTTCCCCATTTTTGATGTTGTCAAAACCATACCTCTAAGTCTATCTAAGTTGACGAGAAGATGCAGTTAATCTGAGTTTATAAAGTTTGGTTATCTAACACTGCTCAGAGTTGTGCTTCTTCTACACTCGACCTACTCTAAAAGATCTTCCCCCTTAATGGGATAATAATTCTCGATAGAAATCAATCAAATTAGAGCGATAAGAGAAGAAAGGTTGTTGATCACACTAGAATATGTGAATTCAGCCAGTCAACAATCAAGGTAAGAGACAATGAGTAGTTGTCTTCATACCAACTGTTTTTACTTTTCACTTTATATGTTTCGATTACAAGTACATGAAAAGCTTTAAAACTGCGGTAATAAAAGAAGACATACAAAACAAAAACACAAAAATCCATAACCTCTGCACTACTTGTCTTGACCCTTGTCCTTCTCCTTTTCTTGATTCGAGGAATTTGCATCCTTTGGCTTTGAGGAGGTTGCGGCAGACATGGAAGACAGAACAGCTTGTGCCTTAAGAATCGCGGTTACTTCTGAGAGGTATTTCAAATCTTGTTCTCTGGAAGCCATTATTGCTTCCATCTGCATTTTTAATTCTCCATCCCTCTTTCTCCGCTCTTCTTCTCGCTTTCTGTATTCCTGGTTTTCTGTATTCCTCGTCTCGTCTTCTTTGTTCCTCATCTCGTCTTCTCTATTTCTCATCTTGCCTATCTATCAATGTCAACTGCAGATTCATAGTTTCATCTCTTCTTTCTTCCCCCTTTTTGACAAAATCAAAAATAGTAGTTATTTGCTGATTTATCTCCTGGTTGAGAGCATCATAGGGTAGAAGAGGTGCAGCCACAGAAATGGGATTGGGAGACATTGTTCCTTCAAATGTAGCCAGTGCTCTAGAGTCTTCATTGGTTCGACTCTGAGAGATAGCAGTAGAAAACTCGGGTGGAGGAGGAGCTCTGCTTGTTTCTACCTCTTCTTCATTTTGCTTTGCTGCTGCTGCTACTTCATTTCTTACCTTTTCAGAAATGGCCTCTTCTTCTGCTATTCGAAATGCTTCAGCAGCTGCTGTTTCTTCCTCTTTTCTCTTTAGTTCAGCTGCTGCTTCTTCTTCTTTTCTCTTTAGTTCACCTGTTGCTTCTTCTTCTTGCTTTCTTCTTAGTTCAACAGCTTCCTCGGCTTCCCGCCTCTTACGTTCGGCTTCCTCATTCAGTTCCTTTATCAACTTTTCTTCTTCGATTTGAAGCTGAGAGAGACGTGTTCTTAACACTTGCTCCTTGTCATCTAGTTTTTGTCGCTGGGGATCTAGTTGCTCAAGAGCAGCGTGATATTCAATGATTTTCCTTCTGATGATTTGTAGACATGATGTTGATTCGCTTGTAGTAGTCTCCTATTGAGAGACAAACTGATCAATTCCCCCTAAATTCAAGAGGGATTCGTTCTCATTTTCTGCATCTTTAAATGATCTTTCTTCCGCATCAAAATCTCTAGAAGTGGTGTGGTCATCCTCCAGCTGTACTTGTCTATGAGATTTGGTTTTCTCAGAGCTAGATGACGAGGAGTGTTCCATCTCTGCAGGGCGTTTTAGTTCTGAGTTCGGAACTGTCTCAGATGGTTTGAAGGATTGACCTACCCCTTCAAGCGTAGCATCAAAATGCAGTTTCTTGGCAAATGATTTGATTTGTTTTTCATGATCTATCTTCTTTCTTTTCTGACGTTGGAGATGTTCAGGAACAGGTTGTTTATCTTGCTGTGAGATGTTTCCAGAGTTTATCTCTATTTGTGTCCTCTTACTCCTGTTTTGCCTTTGTTCAGGCTTTTGAGTGTATTTCATCTGACTTATAAAGATCCCTTCGTCAGACTGATCAACTTGCAAACCAAGAAAGTATATCATCTTGCCCATCATGCTCATCTGAAATTTATTCTATATTAACTGAGCAAATTTTTCACATAGTTTGGTGTTTTTGCTGTCGAAGATGATGTCGTCTACATAGATCTGAACAAGTAGGATATCCTCTCCATCCTTTATCATGAATAATGTTCAATCTATAGCACCCTTTTCGAATCCACTTTTGAGCAGAAACTGTGAGAGAGTTTCGTACCATGCTCTAGGTACTTGCTTTAACCTATATAAAGCTTTCCTCAACTTGTAGACTTGGTTCCCTTGCTCGAAACTTGGTGGTTGTTCGATGTAGACATTTTCTTTTAATTCTCCATTAAGGAAGGCACTCTTCACATCCATCTGAAGAACTGTGAAGTTGTGGTAAGCCGCATACACCAAGAATAACCGAATAGCTTCCAGTATGGCAACTGGCGCAAATGTCTCATCAAAGTCTATCCCTTCGCATTGTGCGTACCCTTTCGCAACCAATCTTGCCTTGTTTCGAACGATGGTACCGGTCTCGTATCTTTTATTCTTGAAGACCCACTTGGTACCAATCACTGAGTGATGTGTAGGACGATCCAACAGATACCACACATTGTTGCGAGTGAACTCATTTAGCTCTTCCTGCATCGCATTTATCCAGTCTATTGATTGAATAGATTCTGTGATCTTCATTGGTTCAATCTGAGATAAGAAGCAAGACATCAATGTGGTGCCTTGTCCGGTTCGAACAGGATTTCCAATGTTATCGAGAATGGCATCTTTGGGATGATCTCTTAGCCAACTAGGCTTCTTCATTCCAGATTCTGGAACTGTTTCCCTTTCTTGTTCTAGAACAGTTCCTTCTTCTTCTTGTTCTTCTCTTTGTTCTAGGACAGCTTCATCTCCTTGTTTTGGAACAATATTCTGATCAGAATCTGGATTCTGAAATGCAGTTGGCTCGACAGCTGAGTCTGCTTCCTTAGCATCCTCGAGGTTGACTTCCTTCGTATCAGATAAGCTCGTATTCTGCCTCACTTATCACATTGTTTTCTTATTAGTTTCTTGCATTTACTTGATTTTTAGTTAATAATCGAGCATGAGTCAAGTTTATTGGGGTATTATGCTTGTCATGGTGTGTTTTTGCAGGTTTTGGGCCAAATCCAATGGAAACCCGTAGCGAAAGCAGCAGATGTTCAAGGAAATAGTCACGACTTCTTCCACAGTTGGGATCTGAGCAAATAGAGCACATAATTGTAAGTACCATTGAGTTATCTTTCCAATGCAATTGGAATCGGGTCAATCGGAGTTTGGGAGTGAAAGTTATGGCCAAAACCGTGAGACTGCGCAAAAGGATCAAAAGGGGGAAAACGTCTCTGTTTCGACCGATATGAAGTCCACGTCGACCGAAGCAAGGGGATCTGCATCGACCGACGCAAGCTCCGCGTCGACCGAGACAGGCCCAGAAAAGGAATTTTGAGATTTTTATGGTTAAATCATATTTTTGGCCCTAGATCCCAATTTGTACACCTCTACCTCATAAATACTTGTTTTACTTGAGTTTTGAGGGTGGCCTACAAGTTCCTTTCAGTTTTACACTTAGTTTTCTCTTGGATTATTGAAATTTTCGTTATTTTGGAGAGGATTCAACCCTTATTTTTATTTTAAGTTTTATTATGCATTTTAATAAAATGTTTATTGTGTTTCTTTCCATCATGAATGGCTAGAAACCCTAGCAGGTTCTAGGGCTATGTGTAATTAATCATGTGTGCATGTTAGATTGATCAACTCAAATTGCATGGTTTCAATTCCTAATTTATTGATAAAATTTAGGATTGATGATGGATCGAGAGGTAAAATTGATTCTTTATTCATAGCTGTTAATTGAAGGAACGAGAGGAGAAAATTAATAACAGGAAGAGGAATTGAATATAATTGGTTTTCTGTCTCAAAAAGAAGATTAATCAATTGTAGGGAATTAAATCTATGTTTTTATTCAGGTTGATTATTATTGTGTTCTTGAGTTTTATTCATGTTGATTATTATTGTGTTCTTGAGGCCAACAAAGCATATACAGTCACATGATAGTAACCTAGGTTAAAATTGCCCAACAAAGGAATTTTAGTACATTAATCTGATTTCCCACCATTGTAGAGTTGATTGATTTGGCATGTATTTTGATTGATTATTTGCCCTAGAATCTGTGTTCTTTATTATTGTTTTTAAAAACTCTTTAAATTTCAGTCTTGTCATCTTTATTTTCCAAAACCAAAACCCAATTTCTGTCTACTCAAATAATAAATCTGAGAACTATAGTTAGTACATGGGATATTTTCTTTGCATATTTCCTCTGGGTTCGACTACCTTTGGGTATTTATAAATTTATTCGCCATTGTGTTTGCAATTAATCTGCGAAATTTGCAGTAATCAAATTGGCGCCGTTGTCGGGGATTTGTCAGATTTTATCTTGTTACTAAGTTGTTTGAAGATTAATTGGATTGAGTTTTTTTATTTTATTTAATTTAAATTTTTGTTCGTGTGCATGTGTTTGTGTTGATTTTTTAGTTCTGTTTCAATCAACTCAGAAAATTTTTTTGCCTCGGTCGACGGGCACTGATTTTTGCCTTGGTTGCTGCGCAGGTTCATGAACATGCGGAATAAGGGAAAAACACTCGAGGCTTTTGTCCCAGAAATCGAAGCTGCCTGCAGGAAGATCAGAAAGAAAGGAAAAAGATTAAATTTTGAGATGGAAGAAACCCAGAAGCCCCGCTTCAGAATATGACTCCTGAGGAGCAGAGATAGTTTGTCAATGAAGTACAGCAGCTGAGAATACAACTACAAGCAGCCCAGGCTATTCAGGCAGAACAAGCTGCAAGATTGGCAGAGTTGAACAACAGGCAGAACAAGCTGCAAGATTGGCAGAGTTGAACAACAGGCAAATAGTGGTTCCACAAAGGTCCCTCTTGGATCGATTTCTACCAAGGCAGGAAGAGCCTGGATTCAGAGTGAGGATTGATGCCAATAATTTTGAGTTAAAAACTGGGCTAATTCAGATGGTGCAGTAGAACCAATTCATAGAGGTGTGCGATACAGTGCAGCAGAATGGAGTCCCCCAGGAAGTCATTAGAATGAGGCTATTCTCGTTCTCATTCAGAGACGAGGCACGGTCTTGGTATGCTGGTTTGGACAAGAGTCAGATTGGGACATGGGGGGAACTTCGAGATGAATTCCTCACCAATTTCTTCCCACCAAGCCTGTTGCTGAAAAGGAAAGCTGCTATCACCACTTTCAAGCAAATGTATGATGAATCACTCTACGATGCCTGGAAGAGATACAAAGAGCTTCTATGACTCTGTCCCAGACATGGGATTGATCTTGAGATGCAAGTATGCCACTTCTATGAAGGTCTGAATCCTCACATGAAGGAGATGGTGGATGCATCTGCTGGTGGGATACTGATGAAGAAGAGTGGAGCAGAGAGCATGAGGTTATTGGCAGACATGGCCCTGAACAGCCACTAGTGGCCGACTGAAAGACAGATGCCGGTCAAAGCAGTGGAGACAAAGCCGGAGTTTGGTGTGGTTGCTGAGGTGAAGAAGCTCCGGGAAGAGATTGAAAAGTTGGGTGCAACAAAAGCTGTAGTTGCTACTACTGAGCCTAGCATGGCCATTGTTCCGGCGGAGGCTGACTACATCAACCGGGGTGCAAGCAGTTCGTCTGGAACTGCAGGAATGGAGGTGAACTACATTGGCAGTGGTTATCAAAATAACTACCGAGGCAATCAAGGGTATCATTACAACCATGGGCGATCTCACCCTGGTTTTTCTTATTCTAACCCCTCTGCTGCAGAACACCCTCCACCTGGTTTTGATGTAGGTACAGGAGGAGAAATCATGGAGAGAAAGAAGTTCGTGCTGGAGGAAACATTGGAGAAATTCATCAAGAGTTCGGACAACCGATTTGGCAAAGTGGAGAACGAAGTCAAAGGGATGGCCAATCACATGCAACTGATGACAAACCATTTACAGTTGATGGACACCCAACTGAGTCAGATAGCCACTACTCTCGGGAATCAGCACAAGCTGGGGCACCTTCTGAGTATAACAGAGACAAATCCAGCAAAGGAGAAATCAGTTAATGTCATCTCGCTGCGATATGGTAGAAAGTATGAAGGTTCGAGCAGCCCGGAAGGAGAATTGGGAGAAATAGAGGAGGAAAATCCCGCGCAGGACCTCTCTATTTCAACCGAGATGGAGCCCATCCCGGTCGACGCAGAGGGTCGCAGGGTCGAAACAGAATCCCAGACTGGGAGAGAAAGAATAGGAGAAAGAGGAAAGAAGAGTTGATCCGGTGCCTCCTATGCCTTTCCCTCAGAGATTTGCATAGAAGAAGGAGGACTCTAAGTTCACAAGGTTTGTTGAAAATTTAAAAAAATTAATATTAACATTCCTCTTGTTGAAGCTCTCAGGGAGCTACCAGGTTATATGAAGTTCCTCAGAAGACTAATGAGCGAGAAGAAGCAATTCATGGAGAATGAGACAGTGAAGATTCATGAGGAGTGAAGGCTACTCTTACAGAAACAGATTCACATCAAGAGATCGGATCCATGATGCTTCTCAATACCTATCGATATTGGAGGCAAGGAGTTTCAGAACGTACTTTATGACACCGGGGCAAGCATCAACCTGATGCCCTGGTCGAACTACAAGAAGTTAGAGATTGGGGAGATGAGAGCCACCACGATCACTCTTCAAATGGCGGACCGATCTGTGTCCAAGCCAAAAGGTATCGTAGAGGATGTACTTATTAGAGTTGGTCACTTGATTTTTCCTGCATATTTCGTTGTTCAAGAGATGAAGGAAGATGGCAACACACCCATGATCTTGGGAAGAGAGTTCCTCGATAAAGCCGGAGTCCTGATCGACTGCAAGAAGGGGGAGATCACTTTGCGAGGGAATGAAGAGTCTATTACCTTCTGCATTGACAAGAACAAGAGGAAAGGAGAGTGCAACCAGATCAAGGCTACTGAAGAAGAAGAAGAAGGAGGAGATGAGACACCGGAGGAAGAAGAAGAAACCATCCGGTGGGAACAAGGAAACGAAGCAGTGAAATTGGCAATTAAGCTGCCTCATTCCGAGTATACCACCATCATTCAGAACCGCCGGGTCTTCATGATAGATTCAAGGGGTCGATGAGTCTGGACTCGACCACCTTAGTGAGATGAGATATCGTCTAGCTGCGACGTTAAATCAAGCACTTGTTGGGAGGTAACCCAATCTTTACTTGCTTTCTTTTCAATTTCCTATTATTTTCATTTTCTGCAATTTATTTTAAATTTTTATCCTTGTTCTCGAATTTGTTTATTTCTGTTGGTGATTTAAAAAAAATTCAAGGAACAATGCTCTGTTTCGACCGACGCAGGTCTGGCGTCGGTCGATGCAGAGTAGCTTAACGTGTATCACTTCGACCAGTGAGGAGGGTTGACAAGAAGGCTCCACGTCGACCGATGCATAGCCCGTGTCGGTCGATGCGGAGTGCCAGCAACCAAAATCTCACGTCGTGCGATTTCTGAAGGTTCCGGGATAAAAAAATTTGGTGTCCGAGACCAACATCGAGGTACTATTTCACTCATATTCTGACTCGCAAACTTATTCCCTCTGTCAATTGAATAAGTTTGGGGGGAGGAAGACTTGGAGTTGAAACTATTTCTTCTCTTTTACTTTATGCATTCAGTGTGTTTAAATTTATGCCTAGTTTAAAATTTTTATTGCATTTGTTGAATAAAATTGTGATTTTGTGAGAAAATTTAAGTAGCTATGAGATAACCCTAGCAAGAATGCAAGATTTGAATTGATTGACTTAATTATGCATTGATTGTGATAGTGGTTGAGTATGCCTATGAATGTAGAAAACCGCATGATTACTTGTTTTGAAACTTACAAAGGCATGATGTTGATGATGATTTGATGTTTACTATGGAAGAATTGTTGTCCCAAGTGTGAGATTTGAGCCTTTAAATTCGATTATGAGTGTGTCTGCATTATTGAGTATCTCTAGAACTTGCTCAGTTTCTTTTTCTAGACTGCTAAGTGTGCACAGGTTTAGGAAATGATTTTAGGCCATCTTTGTTTAGCCTATTTATCCCATACACTGTCCTAATTAAATACTTATCCCTTATCAGCCCTTTTGAGCCTATGAATTTTCTTTCTTTGTCTATGAGTTGGAAAAAGATAGGGGAATCAACTCTTGTCTATGAGAGTGGGTTGGGAATTGTTTGAGAAAGGATAAGATAATATTAGAAGGGTAAAAACAAAAGGTTGGGCTCTAGGAAAAAATGTGTTGTGTTTAATCCTTATAAGCTCAAATGAATATTCAAAATTGTTTAAGAGCATAAAAGGATATGTGAAAAAAAAATGAAAAAAAATCATATGTCAATAAAAGAGTCTTGGTTTGTATTGAATATTATAGGAGAAGGGTGGACATCAATAGATAGTGGTTTGATTGATTGAGGATTACTTGATTGATTTGAGTCACTTGGCCAAATATTTCCCTACCTTTCACTAAAAGCCTACATTACAATCTTGAATAAAGTCCTTTCTGATCTTAGACTTGTGTACACATATTTGCAGTGGAGGTTTAGAATATTTGCATGCCTATGGTAGAACTTGATTTGCATGACTTGTGTGATCTCATTTTATCCTAAACGCTTGTGTGAATGAGTAAAAACACTTCCCTTGTGAGTCTTCCATGGTTTACTAATTTTCTGATTCTTACAAAGTGTTGATGCTTTGTGGATTTACGAGTTTGATTGTGATGAATCTTGTGAGGCATTTCACTTCTCTTCTACTTGAACTTTTGATTCATTCTTTTGTTGATTAAGGACAATCAAGTGTTTAAGTTTAGGGGATTGATAAGCTCGTATTTTGCCTCACTTATCACATTATTTTCTTATTGGTTTCTTTCATTTACTTGGTTTTTAGTTAATAATCGAGCATGAGTCAAGTTTATTGGGGTATTATGCTTGTCATGGTGTGTTTTTGCAGGTTTTAGGCCAAATCCAATGGAAACCCGTACCGAAAGCTGCAGATGTTCAAGGAAACAGTCATGACTTCTTCCACAGTCGGAATCTGAGCTAATGGAGCACATAATTGTAAAGACCTTTGAGTTATCTTTCCAATGCAACTGGAATCGGGTCAATCGGAGTTTGGGAGTTAAAGTTATGGCCAAAACCGTGAGACTGCGCAAAAGGATCGAAAGAGGGAAAACGTCTTTGTTTCGACCGATATGAAGTCCACATCGACCGACGCAAGGGGATCCGCATCGACCGACGCAAGCTCCACGTCGACCGAGATAGGCCCAGAAAAGGAATTTTTGAGATTTTTATGGTTAAATCATATTTTTGGCCCTAGATCCCAATTTGTACACCTCTACCTCTATAAATACTTGTTTTGCTCGAGTTTTGAGGGTGGCCTACCAGTTCCTTTCAGTTCTACACTTAGTTTTCTCTTGGATTATTGAAGTTTTCGTTATTTTGGAGAGGATTCAACCCTTATTTTTATTGTAAGTTTTATTATGCATTTTAATAAAATGTTTATTGTGTTTCTTTCCATCATGAGTGGCTAGAAACCCTAGCAGGTTCTAGGGCTATGTGTAATTAATCATGTGTGCATGTTAGATTGATCAACTCAAATTGCATGGTTTCAATTCCTAATTTATTGATAAAATTTAGGATTGATGATGGATCGAGAGGTAAAATTGATTCTTTATTTATAGTTGTTAATTGAAGGAACGAGAGGAGAAAATTAATAACAGGAAGAGGAATTGAATATAATTGGTTTTCTGTCTCAAAAAGAAGATTAATCAATTGTAGGGAATTAAATCTATGTTTTTATTCAGGTTGATTATTATTGTGTTCTTGAGTTTTATTCAGGTTGATTATTATTGTGTTCTTGAGGCCAACAAAGCATATACAATCACATGATAGTAACCTAGGTTAAAATTGCCCAACAAAGGAATTTTAATACATTAATCTGATTTCCCACCATTGTAGAGTTGATTGATTTGGCATGTATTCTGATTGATTATTTGCCCTAGAATTTGTGTTCTTTATTATTGCTTTTAAAAACTCTTTAAATTTAAGTCTTGTCATCTTTATTTTCCAAAACCAAAACCCAAATTTCTGTCTCCTCAAACAATAAATCTGAGAACTATAGTTAGTACATGGGATATTTTCGTTGCACATTTCCTCTGGGTTCGGCTGCTTGGGGTTCAGTCGAGGCAACTGGAGTCTCAGAGATATCATTCATAGATCTAGTCAGAGAAACTATTTGATTATGATCAAGATCATTCCTAGGTTCCTCATGGACATCCTTGGTCTCATGATTCTCCAGACCCGGTTCTTGAAGTGTCCTTCGCACTAGAGTAGCTTCATCAAAAATAACATGACATGTTATTTCCACAAGCTAGATTGTCTTGTTGAATACCCTATATCCCTTATATGAAGGATGCCCATACCCGAGGAACACTCCTTCATCAGCCTTAGGGCTCAAGGTATTCAACTTTAACTTCCCATTATTGTGAATATAATATGGAGAACCGAAAGCATGAAAATGAGCTATAGAAGGACTTACGACCATTGTAGATCTTGTAGGGGATCTTGTGCAGCAGCGTGTTGAATGCACTTCTATTTTGTGTGTAGCAGGCTGTCATCAAGGCTTCTCCCCAAAATCCTTTTCCAAGGTCGGTGTCGGCCATCATGGTTCTCACTGCTTCTTTGACTGTTCTGTTCCTTCGCTCAACAAGACCATTCTGTTGAGTTCTTGGGCTAGAATTCTCATGTCCAATTTCAATTTCAGCGCAGAAGTCCATAAGAGGTCCATTGCAAAATTCTATTCCATTGTCAGACCTTATCCTCTTAATTGTCACTCCTTTGTCATTTTGAAGACATGTGATCAGTTCTGGTAACTGGACTTTGACTTCGTCCTTGGATTTGAGCAGCACTACCCACGTACATCTTGAGTAGTCATCAATAACCACCAATGTATATCTTCTCTTTCCAATTGTGGATGGGGTAACTGGACCAAACAGATCCATGTGTAGTAGTTCCAAGATCCTTTCAGTGCTTGCTGTAACTGGTCTGTTCTTGAAGGAGGCTTTTGACTGTTTTCCGAGCTGGCATGCTTTGCAGGCTCCTTCTTTCTGGAACTTCTTTTGTGGCAATCCTTCAACTAGATTATGCTTCGCCAGATGTCAGATTGAGTTGAAGTTCAAATGACTTAGTCTCTTGTGCCACAGCCAGTTTACACCTTCTGAGGAACTGAGTGCTGTTAGGCATGTTCCCCTTTCTCCACTGGACCAATCTACAATATAGAGACCTCTTCTTCTGATTCCTCTGATTATAGTTTTGTGTGTCACTTTGTCTATTATGTGACATTCTGATTCTTCAAAACTGACTATACAGCCACTCTCACTCAGTTGGCTTATACTAAGAAGATTATGCTTGAGATTGGTGACCAAAGATACGTTCTGAATGATAATTCCATTATGCTCCACGCATCCTTTTACAATCACTTGTCCCTTGGCCTTGTTCCTAAAACTGACAGATGCTCCTTCGTACATTTCAAGGTTTTTTATCAGATCTTTTTCTCCTGTCATGTGAGCTGAGCATCCGTTGTCTAATATCCATGTTTTTGCCTTCTTTAGAGAACTCGGTCCCTGCAACACAGAAAATTTATTTAGGTCCCCGCATCCTTTCGGGTCCTGCGAGGTCAATCATGCGGATCCAACCTTTTGGTATCCATACTTGTTTCACTCGTACAGTTCATGAAACTAAGTCACTTTTTGGTGATTGACCACCCTTTCTTCTATAATAGTGTGTGCTGCGTGAATGCATGTTTGGAAAGATTGTGGTGTGTGAACTCTTCCTGAAACGACTATTCTGGAGAGAGTCTCGAGAAATTGTTCTCGGGTGAGTAGCCATCACAGTCTTTTGAGTATAAAACTGTCTAGACTCTGGCCTCGAATAGGTGTTCCTCCTATTTGGAGATTTGTTATGATGAATCGGAGTTCTATCATAACTTCTCAGATTGATATCTGGTTGTCAAACAGACTTCCTTGCAACATTTACATGTTGCTTAGTCGTTCTTATTGGTAAAACTGGATTCCTTGCATGTGAAACATTACACTTGTCCAATTTTAAGGAAAAGTCATTTCTCCTCTCGACAGTTGGTTTAGACAGTTTATGAACTGTATTATTATACTGTTGAGGTGCCAGTTTAGGGTTAGTTTTTTACCAGTATTTTGGCTTGACACCATGCTTTACTGGTTCTTTGAGATTGTCATTTTCTTTCCCCAACATATGACTTGGACTAAGATTGGCTTTGACAGAGCGCAAAGGTGTTTTCTTAGTGTCGGAAGTGAATGCATGTATGTTCATAGATGTTCCATTCTGGTGTTCTAAAAATCCAATTCCACGTTTATCAAAAGATTGTTTTTGAACACTCAGAATTTCATCTAGTTTCCTAGAACTCTTTTTGAAAGTACATTCGCATTTGACGAGTTCGGTTTTCTTCAAGGAATCACATTCTTTTGAAATACTTTCAAAATCTTTAAGAAGTTTTGAATGTTCTTCCTTGAGATTTTCTAGTTCCTCACTGATTGACCTCGTTCTTTCGATTTCATTGGTCAAAACTGAAATTTCTGATTTCAGTGAGGCATTTTCACTAATCACGGTATCTTTAATTTCATGAAAATTTTCAAATTCTCTGATAATTTTTTTAAAATAAATGTCCTCTGAGCTTGAGTGACATGGTTTAGAGTTTACATTAAAACATATAGATGCACTAGATGAGGACGCGGTTTGAAGCGCTTTCTTCTTCATCGGTAACGTCTCCATCAATGGCTGCCATGAAGGCAAGGAATGCTTCCTCATCTCTTTCATCCTCAGACGTGTAGTAGTCATCATCATGGTTTGGTACGTCTGGCACTTCGGTTCTTGTGAGCAGTACTTGGGCAACAGATTTGGATGCTCTTCTTTCAAACACCTTCTTCAATCTGTCTCTCTCCTCCTGAGAGACTAGAGGGCATTCATACTTCAGATGATCTGGAGAGTTGCATTCGTAGCATGTGCGTGGCTCTCTCTTTGTGAACCTTCGCTCACTGGACTGAGCTTCTTTTTCTTTTCCTTTTGCCTTCTCGAGAAGTATGGTCAGGTTCCTCAGTTGTTCCTCCAGTTTGGCAACTGACAGTTCAGTTTCCTTCTTCAGAACTGTGTTGGAGGTGTCCTTCACTGGTGAGGATTGATAAGCAGTTTTCTCGAGGTGAACTAGCCTTTTTTATCGCCTTTGGAAGTCTCTCTTTACGAAGAATGTTGCATCGCCATCAGCTACTGAGTTTGGAGTTCTGGCAGCTTTGTTCCTGTTCACCATCTGAATATCCCATTCATGGGCTTAGAGTTCAGCGAACAGCTCTTTGGTGGTCATTTTGGAGTGATCCGTGGTTTTCAAACTTGTGGTTTTGACAAACCAGTCTTCCTTCGGAAATCTTGAAAGAATTTTGGCATTCATATCAGCCACCTTTTCCTCTCTTCCAAGAATCTTCATTTCACTAACAATGGCATTAAACCTTACTTCCATTGATTTGATTGTTTCGCCAAGTAGCATCTGGAAGGATTCATATTTCTCCACGACGACCTGCTTCTTATTTCGTTTCATTGCTTCTGTTTCTTTTGTGAGGACATTGATCCAATCCCAAAGTTCCTTAGTCGTGTTGTTCTCTATGGAAGTGTTCATGAGAGAATCTGGGAGGGATTGTAAGATCATTTCCTGTGCGATGAGATCAACCTGATTACGTTTCTTGTCCTCAAGTGTCCAGTCCTCCATAGGTTTATCTATCATTTTGATACCGTCTGGATCTTCTCCTGTTGCGAGGTTGACTTTAGGAATTTGGATCTTCAGAGGTCCATTCTTCAGAACATCATCCATCTGTGGATGTTGAGCTTTTAGTTGAATGAGACACCTCTTCTTCCATACTTTGAACTTCTCCGGGTTGTACTTTGGAAGGCTTGGAAATCTCATCATTATCTTAAGATAATCTTCTTGCTAAACACACTTAACAGACAATTAGAGTGTAAGGAAGTACGGATCCAGTCTTAAGTGACTCAAAATAGGAGAGTCTAGAAAGACCGACCTGCTCTGATACCAGTTGTTGGTCCCAGATCAGAGTACGTATGATGTGCAGCAGAAGTATTAAGACAGTTAATTACACTCTAAAACATAGGCAGTTCAGTTTCTTTATAACACAGTTTTTATGCGACAATTTCTATAAACACAGTTTGTATTAGCTAGCAGTTTAGGTTAACAATTTTACAGTTATATAAGCAGTTAACAGTTATACACTTCAACACTTTCAGACAAGTGTTGAAGGTTTCAAGATATAATTAAAAAGTGTAGAATGCATAAAGTAAGTAAAACTGTAAACGAGACTGGATATATATAGTGGTTCGGAGCCTTAAATCCTACGTCCACTCATCGGATATTTGATCCAGAAACTCACTAAGTTAAGAAAATACAGTCCTCACGATCTATAGCCAATTGCTGTAGAGATCTCCTGTAGGGATTTTTCAGTGAACCGAATCACAAAATCCAAGTGAACCGGATCGATTTATCGATATTGCACACAACCAAAATTCACAATAAAACCTAGCATGCTCCTATGAATTTAATTCGATTCGTGGATTGAGAGATTACCGTAAATCCGTAGAGTCTGATTCGATCTTTCGTGTTTGAATATCCAACTTTCAATTCAACCACGCGATTCGATTTAATCTGCGGAAATAAAAATTAGATATCTAATTTCTAAATTAAATCGAAAATTCTAAATTAAATCAAAAATTAGATTTAATCTCCACCACAAGGTCCTCAAGTAGCTCATGCAGAGAATACTCTCCCCTTGCAGCAGCAACTACCTTAAAGTCATAAAAGGAGTCCGGAAGAGAGTTCAGGATGATATCAATCTCGCCTTGCACACTGATATTACCACCCCGCATAGTGAACTGTCTCATGAGATCATTCATAGACATCATGTGCGATGTCACCGAACTATCTTCAACCATCTTCTTGCACACAAGATCATGCACAAGTTTATAGTTAATAGTCCGCTCCACGTTGCCATAGGCTGTCGAGAGTTCCTTCCAGATCTTTCCAGCCCTTTCGAGATACTCATACTTGTGTCTTAATTCTCTAGACAGGGAACCCGTGATGAGCCAGAAGGCGAACTCATCAGCATCCTCCCATCTTTCATAAAATTCAAGCTCAAGTTTACAGACTTTATCACGAGTGCGCAACAGTGGATCCATGAAAAGAACGTATGCTTGATTTTTCAGATAAAGGACGTGTTTGATGCAAAAACTCCATTCATGGAAGTTTGGACCAGTTAGAGGATTGAGAGCAAGTAAATGATCGACAGTAGACATAGACATAGACATATCTGAAACAATAAAAATCTTAAATAAGAACATACATGTAGAACTTCGAAAACAAATGCATTGAAAACCTTTTAATAAATCAAATACAAATGTTTTCCACTAATTGTCGAAGAGTTCCCACCGCAAGCTACACTTTTAGACGTTTACGATGTCACCCTCAACCGGAACTGCGGGTTTTAAGCCCCAATCCATTTAATTTCACTACCATGTCAGGAAGCTTTTGACACTAGAAATTAATAATTAGCCAAAACCTTAGACCAAGCCATCTCTCAAGAATAGGGATGCAATTCTTGCATTATATTCTAAGATGCTTTTAAGCCATTAACCACAAATTTAACTCTGGCCAAAAGAGACAGTTTAGCATAGCACGAAACCATACCGCACAGCCCTTAAAGCTTTTGTTATCGATAATTTAAATCAATCCTAGAATACTTATGAAAGAGATCTACGCAAGCTACACTCGTAGACGTTTACGCAAAACCCTCCCATTATTCACATGATATAAAGTGTTTGTCTAGAAATCCCAACAACCTTACCCATACACCTCTAGGAACTAGCAAGCTACACTCGTAGATGTTTACTAGAACGAGAGATACACTTACAGCCTAGGACCGCTTTGTGGAGGTCTATTGATTTTAATTAAAAAATCAGCTTAGTATTTTTCTTTTAAAAGGTTTCTTATATGCGCACATATAATTTCTTTGT
>JAPKLW010001057.1:0-12515 GCA_026898455.1 Plectranthus barbatus | reverse complement strand
AAAGGTTTCTTATATGCGCACATATAATTTCTTTGTTATTATATTTTCCAAATTTTTGCATGTAATTAAACAAGCCCAAAAATTCCCAAAATATAATCCAACAAAAAAATTAATCACATAAGCATGCTTGGAAAAACTGTAAAATAATAAAAGCAGTAAATCATGCTTTTCCTATTATCTACACATACTTAATTGCGCACATAATAAATCACATATCAAACGAAGACAATTAAGGCAAACAAAAATTTCTCGTGGCCCCACAAAATAGGGAAAAAAAATAAAACCCTATCTATTACAATTTGAATTTGAATTTATTGGATAAATCCAAATCTTTTTCAAATCTTCTAGGGCCTCCAAATCTTCAACCACCAAATCTTTTGGGCTTTAGGCCTTTGTGATCTGATGATTTTCCCTAACCCTAATGCAAATCCTAGGGTTTACACAGGATTGTACAAACCACCAAAACACGAGCCACCGCCGCAGGGACAGCAGCCACCGACGACAGCCACCGCCACCGCCACCGCCGCCGCCCCACCGCCAACCGCCGACCGCATTTCCGTGCGCTGCCGCACCGCCCGTGTCGCGCGCCGTCGCCCGTGACCCGTCGGCTCCGTCTTCATTCTTCGTCCTCGACCCGTCCAATTACATATTTGAAATAAAACTACAAAATCTATTATATTACAATTTTAAAACAAATCTACACTAATGACGGATTTTCTCGTGATTTTACAAAATAATTCAGCCCTACACGGATAAACCACCGCGGGCTGAATCATACGGGTTGCCACGAGGAACAAAAACTATCCACAATACAAAATAAAATTCATACATGCATAATTGAATTTATTGTATGCAACAGAGCCATAAATTTGAAACCTGGCTCAGATACCAATTGTAGGGATTTTTCAGTGAACCGAATCACAAAATTCAAGTGAACCGGATCGATTTATGGATATTGCACACAACCAAAATTCACAATAAAACCTAGCATGATCCTATGAATTTAATTCGATTCGTGGATGGAGAGATTACCCAAAATCCATAGAGTCTGATCCGATCTTTCGCGTTTGAATATCCAACTTTCAATTCAACCACGCGATTCGATTTAATCTGCAGAAACAGAAATTAGATATCTAATTTCTAAATTAAATCGAAAATAAAGAAAAACAAGAAGGAAGAATTCTGTTCTCCAGATCAGATCTTCATGGCTGTGTCCCAATGCTGTTCAGATCTGCTACAGGTGAGGACTCCACAGATCTGTGTTGTAGGCCGGAGCAGAAAAATCCTTCTCCTCCCCACCCTCTCTCTCTCTCTACCTCTAGGGTTTCACTGATTTGAATGTGTTCAAAAGTTTCTAGGGTTTCCAAAGAGAATGGTCTATTTATAGACTAAGGGTTTTATCCCTAATGGGCTACTGGGCCTTTTTTCAGCATATTTAATTGGGTCAGTCATGGGACCTAATGCAAAAAATAAAGTGGGCCTATAAATTAATTAATTCCATGTCCACAACCCAGGACACAATTAATTAATTAATATTAATTCTTTTTCACCACAGAATTAATACTGACCTACCCCTTTATTACCACGTTATGAGAATGGGCTGCATTAATTGAGAATCCCCATATTTAAGGTTACCGGACATTCATTAAATAATCGGAGCTTCTGACATGCTCTATAATTAATTAATATCTTATTATTCCTGAGTAGTACCACTCAATCCTTATCACTCGTGCCTGAACTTAATCAGCCTGCAGGACTTTGGCACGATGAATGTCATTGAGCTCCTCAGGGAATGTCGCCATCCTATTACTTGGATATGGTTACCTAAACCCAGTCTCAGGCGGTAATACACAAACTACTGTTACCCAAGATGCGGATACACGAGCACGTTACTCAGGCTCTCCACCATGGCAAGTCAAAGCAACAGTCAACCCGTGCAAACCCCTGAACCTTCGTTAAGGTTTGGACTCAATCAATAACGAGATCTTGTATTCGCTGATGTCAGATAGACGAATAAATCTCACTACGGTACATCAATACGCCACCCCTGCGTACCAGCATGTCATGTAACCAAGACAGACTACTTCTTCCGACAATGCCGCAGCCATCCGAACAGACGTATCCTCATACACTGTCTCGGCTATGATTAGGTTTATGTCTCACTAGGTCAAGTGATCATACTATCTTCTGCAATCTACAACACACCGTATGATCATTCCTATCGGTAAGACAAGAGGATACCATTGTTACATACATGTAAGATTGTTTGACAGATAGGAGAAATAAACCATCGTATACTCATTATAATAAATGCTTTCAGTATACAAAACCCATCACCTCCGTCCACAACACAATGGATCACTCACCCAGGCAGTTGTACTTCACTCCTTCTTTAGTTCGTCGAAGGCTCTGCGTCTTCTTTGTGAACTGACAGTCGTCGAAGATGGACTGAGGACAAACCTCCCTTTTCCTTCTCCAGTAGATTGGATGGTTGAGTTCTTCCCAGAACGTACACTGGTTGGCAGTTGCCCGTAATAACCTTATCTTCTTCAAAAGATAAGGCTGCTGTTTTCTTACTCGAAAAGCAAGAACACAAAGAAAGTAGATTAAGTCAGCAGACTTAATCCTCGTGAACGCAAAGTCACATGGACAATCTCGTAGGATTCTTTAAGAAATAATGCCTCGTGTTCAATAAATGAACCACGGAGTTAATGCCTTCTTACTTGAGAGTGTTTAATGTTTGAGCTTTAAATTCGGCAGAGTGACGGCAAGGATAATTGTGTTGAAGGTTTTTTCGTCTCTGTTGCTCCTGCTATTTATAGTTGTAGAATTGAAAATAGTTGGTAGAGACAATTTGAAGGACGTCCAATCAGAGTCCATCCTTCTTTGCAAAGTAGTCTGCACTTCTGCCTTTTCTGTGGTATTGTCCTGCTTTTGCAGGTCAGTTTGTACTTGATGTGTCAGACGCCGAACAACTTTGTACGCCAGTCACAATTGAGTGTTTATGTGTCTTTTATCATTAACTACTTTAATGTTCTTCGACGAATGATCGGCATCTTGTTATGTATGCATTCCTTGATGCGAAATTGTCCTGGTCTGAAACTGTGAGCGCCTCTCGACAATTTCTCTGTGAGAACTGTGCCCACAGTTTTCTTTCATATATAAACATTTGACTGGAAAAAACTGTCTGCGCAGTTTTTCGTAACTGTTACTCTGCTCTATTTTCTTCGTCCTTTATGATTGATAGTTATCACGTTTGAATGGCTTCTTCTTCAAAACTATTCCACAGTTTTGAAAGTTCTCTTCTCCTAGACTATTACAACTCGATCATCCTATACAAGGATTACATGAGGTAATAACTCTAAGTAGCATAGACTTTGGTATATAGTTTTGACACATCAAAACATCAAATTAAGGTGGAATTTCTACATCAACACCTAACAAAACCTGAAATAGCAGCGACACTCTACGCAAGTGAAAACTCAAAATGTTATTGTCATGAAGGCTATCTCTCAGCCTACCGTGTGCCATCAATTGAACACAAGACTCGTAGCTACTAAGCTCAAGTTATTTTATTGATGTTCTTTCTCTCCAAGAAGAAAGACCACAGTCATTGCAGATCTCTAGTAGTGATTATTACGAGTATCTAGCCAACCAGTTTGATAGTTCGGAGAAACTATAAAGCTCTTAACATCGGGAGGAGGAGGATGCGTGGTGTGCCCACACTCCAAGTCTGTGAAGCCAAAGGAACCAAATGCCTGAATGAGTGAGCTAGTGGACTAGTAGACACTAGCATCTACCAGCTAGTGATAGATGGCGAGACCATTCTATAATGGAGGCTTAGTGAATTCTCATACCACGGTCTGAAGAGTGGACGTAGGACGTATTGTCCAAACCTCTGTAAGCCCTTGTTCTTTACAACATTTTACTTTTCTGCAAGGGTTTTGAAACGCAACACATTCTAGTGTTGAAGTATATTCAAACTGAACACTAAAAATCCCAACTCACTAACAAACAGTTTTCAGAAACACAAACTGGTCAAGAACCACCAATGATGTGTGTGTGAAATGGCCATTTTATCGATGCATATTTGTGATTGTTCACGCTTATTTCACCCACATATCATTGATTTTTGCATGTACATGTTGTATTTTCGTGTTTGGTTGTGTTGAAGTTGTGTAGGTGAGCACTTGAGCATAAATCCACAAGTTTGACCAACTTTTGAAGTGATTTCGACCCAAATTTGGCTTGAGCTAAGTGAATTTCGACCCAGACGGAGAGTGGAGAGCAGAAGAGGTGAAATAGAAGAAAATCTCGACCCAACCTTGGTTGGGTTCGTTCGAAATCTGCCTCTTTAGGGTAGATTTTGACCCAACTCTGCTCAACTCGGTTGATGTTTGAGGGACTATGATATGTGTGTGAAATGACCATTTTATCGATTCATTTTTGTGATTCTTACGCTTATTTCAACCACATATAATATATTTTTGCTTGTACTTGTTGTATTTTCGTGTTCGATTGTGTTGAAGTTGTGTAGGTGAACAGTTGAGCATAAATCCACAAGTTTGGCCAACTTTTGAAGTGATTTCGACCCAACTTTACTCAGCTTCGTCAAAATTTGCTCTAAAGAGGCAAATTTTGATCGAGATCTCTCAGTCTCGGGCAATATCCTGCAGGAATTTATGGAAGTTTCTAAGTTTTGGCAATCTTGGGCGAGACGGATCGATCCCGGGCAAAATCTGGGAGCTTCTACTTATTAGCAAAGGGGAGAATTCGAGTTGGGGAAGAACTTTCGGCACTTTGGTGATGGTTACTCACTTCAAAAACACTTCCACCTCCATCGAATCATCCAATTGAAGGGCATCCAAGGCCAAATCATCCAATTGGGGGAGAACTGAAGATTGAAGATTAGATCAAGTCATAATCATCCAAAATTTGGGGAAAACTCTATTCAATTTCTACTTTATAATGGATAAGCTTTCCTTTTGTATTCAATTGAACGAATCACAAGGTATAAGCAGGTAAATTTCCATATGATGTTGGACTGAATGATGTAGTGAATGATTTTGATTAATTGAATGCTTGTTTACCTCCTTCTAGTTGATTAAGACATGCTAGAGCCTGTTCTTCATTCAAGTAATGTAGATATGCGTCAATTGCTTGATAATTTGACATCAATATTGCAGCCAATACGCGGATTGAGATGTCGTGAGTAGCATAGTTTTATACAAGTTTCGATCCAATCCCTGTGTGGAGGAAGATTGTAGGTTAAGAGTCCACAGTCGTTTGGGAGTGCGATAGGATTAGATAATGTAACTGTTGGATAATTTATCTCATCTATGATTAATTCACCTTTGCTAAGGGGATTAGTCATTGAAGAGTGGATTGACCATCTCTTGGAGGATTAAATTGAGTTTGCATCATTCAATTAGCTATAATTGTTCATTGCAAAGTTCTCTCCTATATCCTGTTTTCCCCTCTATTGTGTTCAATCTTAGTGTGATCGTTCTTGTCATTGTTGGAGTGATTGTGATTTGGATTATGAGTGGTTATGAAGATGATGATTGTTAGTATTAATTCTTTTTTTGATATTGTTGGTTAGATAGAAAGGATTTCAATTGTGCTTAGTTATACTCAAAACTCGACGACTAGTGATTACTTGGATATAAACTCAACACTTAAGTAACCAGTATTCTAGTGGGCGAATTAAGAAGATCTCAGATTTGAAAATTTTATTCTTGCATCGCTAGGGATTTGGTTGATTTTGTTAATTAGATTTTTAGCATATCAACTAGTTTTTGAGTGCAAGTTTGATCTTAAAATTTTTGCTGCACATTATACTTACACTGATCTCGGGACCAACAAGTGGTATCACAGCGGGTTAGTCTGTACAGACTGAACTGCTTTGAGTTGCCAAGGACCGGTTCCATTTTCTTGCACTCTTTCTTTTGCCTAGCGAGCAGGTTATATATTCACGATGAATATTGCAAAGCTACCTCCATATTCAGCGGGGAAGTTCGCCATCTAGAAGAAGAGGTCCACCATCCAACTCAAGAGTATACATCCAGAGATGGCTGATGTCATCGAGCATGGACCAATAAAGATTATCAAGGTCAACACTCGACTCGGAGATGAAGATGGCTCGGAGATGATCGAGAAGCCCTACGGCGAACGGTAGGCAGAGGACAAACGACACACCCAACTGGACTCCATTGCTCATGAGTTGATCGTGTCAGTTCTACCTGAGGCACTTGTCGATGAAGTCATGAAACTCGTAAACGCCAAAGAAGTATGGGACTATCTTAGAGGCTTGTGTCAAGAAATAGAGCAACTGAAGCGGAACAAGCTCCAAGAATGCATCGACAAGTATGAATATTTCTAGATGCTTCCTCGAGAAAGCGTCTGGAAAGATTCAACACGATCGTGAGCGAACTCAAGGCATTGGATAGAGTATACTCAACCACAGATCTCAAAGCGAAAATTATTTCCAAAATGCAAAAGGAGGACTGGTTCGTGATAACAACCAGCTTGAAGGAGAAAGATCTCTCCAAGATATCTGCAAAGGAGTTGTTCGCCCAACTCCAAGCTCACAAGCAAGACATTCAAATTGTGAACAAAAATGAAGTCGTTCAAGTGGCCAGTTCACCAACCCACTACACCGAAGATACAACACACTTCATCCAGAAGTATGCTAAATTGAGACCAAAGAAGCACTTCTAAACTCACAGACCAGCTAGTCAGTCGAATTTGGTAAAAGAGACCCCATCTACCTCAACATCCTACCAGAAGGAATGAGAGAGCTCTGTGGAAGATCTTGAAGAACAGATGAGGAAATTGGCCAAGCTCCTGGAGAAAGCAAAGGAAAAAACGAATGTTCCTCAATCAAAAGACAAAAGAATCGTGAAGAGATCACCTCGATCTTGCTTCAAATGAAACTCTCTAGATCACCTCAAGTTCGAATGTCCACGTCTGGACAAAGAAAAGAGATAAAGGCTCAAAAAAATTCTTGAGCGAAGAGCTTCAAAGGCCGTTGCCAAGGCGATGCTATCAAGAACAAAAGTTCCGGACATCCCCGACAATGATCATGGATACATCACAATGGACAAAAACTCAGAAGAAGAAGCGCTGCTAGTATTTCTAGCTACAATCGAGGAAGGAAACGACAATGATGCAGAAGTTGCGATGGACTTAACTGCAACTAGTGATGAGGTAACTTACTCTCTACAAGATTTCATTCTTCCTGCATGCATATTAGAGGACTCTGAATCGTATTGCTTCGATTTGGAAGACGTTTCTGTTGATCTCCTATCTAAAGAGTTTTTGAAATTTTATAAAGTAAAAAATATTTTAGCCGGTAAAAACTCAATGTTGAAAGTCCAAGTTTCAGTTTTGACCAGTAAGATTAACAAGTCTCTGTCTGGCAGCGAGGAACTGGTCAAACATAGGAAAGAACACTCCAACCTTTTAAATGATTTTGAACATCTTAGAATGTAGGAACCATGTAAATGTTCCTTTGTAAAAATCTCAAGAAAACTTGAAGAAGTGTTCTTCATCCAAAGAGACCCCAAGGATGAAACGGGTCTAGGTTTTAAAGAAAATTATTTGAGCAATTCTGCATCTTTCTTAGAAACAGACACTAGCAGAAGGAAAATATGTTTCATAGAAGAAAAATCCAGTGATCAGTCAAGATTGAAGGGAAAAGGGGTGGCAAAAAATATCCAAGCTTTTGCTATGTTGGACTGCTAACAACCCCAAACTGGCTAATCAGAAAGTGATAAGAAATCAAGTTCATCGGGAAAAACTGGTAAAACAGTATATTCCGAAGCTGGCTCAATCACAAACTGAGAGGAAGCCAAGTCCGCCCAAGAAACTGGTTAAGCAGTATGTTCCTACTGTGAGGAAGTCAATTTCAACAATCGGTTCGATGAAATAGTCATATCAGCCTGGAAAAATTCAAACAACCAACCTGGTTATTTTTATAATCTAATAACAAAATTCCATACAATATATGAGATAAGGAATATACCAAGTAAGGGGAACAACTACTTGAGGCCTGAGCCAAATAAAATTTCCTTTTCAAAGGCTAGGAAGGCTAACCATCGTGGTCAATGATCACATCGTTTCTACACTCACCCAGAATCAGCGTTCTGAGGTCCAATCAGGAAATCCATTTCCAGAGGGACTATACACACTCTCACAATTTCTCAATCACGCATCATGCATTATATAAGAAGGAAGAGAAAGGTGGCAGGAAAAAGCATTGAAAAGCTACTTGCTTTAAGAGTGACTCAAGTTTGGATTCTCATAGTGTGGATCCAACACACTAATCCTGCAGGACCCATAGTTACTCGGGGACCTAAAATATAATTTATGTTTCACATGAACAAGTACGCGCAAACCAACCTCAAGAACAAAAGAGTGTGTGCATACTAGACAGTGGGTGCTCTGCGCACATGATTGGAGAAAGAGATCTACTGTCAGATCTCATAATCGTCAAAGGACCAATGGTCATGTTTTGTGACAACTCTAAAGAAAGAGTGATAGGGAAGGGATGCGTTGAAAAAAATGGAATCATCATTAAGAACGTATCTCATGTCACCAACCATAAACACATTCTCCTAAGCATAAACTAGCTTTGTGAAAATGGTTGTGTTGTTTCCCTTACCGAGTCAGAATGTCAAATATGAGATGTAGCTTTAGGAGAAGTTAAGCTCAGAGGCAAAAGGAAAGGTGGATTGTACAAGATAGACTGACAGAGTGATCATACTAGCTCATGCTTTGTGTTAACTAGTTCAATTGAGACAAACTAGTTGTGGTACAAGAGGCTAAACCATCTGAATTTCAAGACTATCAATCATTTGGTCAAGCATGAGCTGGTAACAGGTCTACCTCAGGGAATCTTCAAGAAAGACGACATCTATAGAGCATGCCAACTGGGAAAGCAAACCAAAGCTTCGTTCAAAAACAAACTTATCACCGCAAGCACAGAGCGAATACTGGAGCTGCTGCACATGGACCTATTCAGACCAGTGAATCTACCCACCGTTAGAGGAGATACACTATTTGTACTAGGGAGCTAAAGCAGGAAGACTTTGGCATCATGAAATCCAGGATCAAACTCTTCTTTTGGAGATTCGAGGAATGCTAGGCAGATTCTTGGATAGAGAAAAAATAGAGCCGGCAGCTTTCTGTTTAACAAGTTCAAGCTCGGCTTCTCAAGATAAAAGCATTCATAGTGGAAACTGGGAGCAATGGTGTGCCACCTACTGAGTCTATTCTGAGGCCTCCAATTCTTAATCAGTTAAATCCGATTCCAACACTTGTACCTCCTCCCCCACCGTTTCGAGTTATTATATGCCTTGAGGATACTAAAAAAGACGAAGATTGCCCTCTGATCAATAGATGAGCTGAAATAAGAAGAGTGAGGCAAAACTTCACACACAAACTGATGTATTCCTCACTACATCTTGCCCAACAGACAATTGTTGAGGCAAAGAATCAATGGGAACAAATTCAAAAGGAGGAAGAACAACAAGCATTTCGAGCTCAAACTCTGGTAGAAGAAGAACAAAGGGAAACTCAGAATATTACAGAAGAAGAGAATGAAGTAACCGAAGTCCAGCAAGAAGAAGAAATTATTGATATTGAAATAGAAGGGGTTGGGACATCAGGTGTGGGTGGCTATACCGTAGCCACCTTGGGATATACAATGATGGGTTCATCTTCACAATTCTTCCGAGAACAACCTTCTACCAGTTCTTCTAACTTCTCCTTTGCTCAGATTTCTGTTGTTGGTATGCTCGCTACATCAACTCTCAGATATACGTAGGGATGGTTCGGTACGGTATACCGCACATTTTCCTCCATACTTTATACCTTACCGAAATTTTCGGTATGAGGAAAACTCATACCGTTACCGTACCGAAGTTTTCGGTATACCAAATTTTTGGTATGATTTCGGTATAAGTTGGTATGGTTTTGGTATGAGATAATTTATATACTATTACTTCGACATATTGAATTCTTGAAATGATTTCAATATGATTTTGACTTGACATAATTTATATACCATTTATCTTATCATTCTTCCAATATACGGTTAACATACCGAAATTTTTTGATATACTTTTCAATATACCGTTAACATACCGGATTTTTTTGATATATTTTGATTTTTACGATTTTTTATGTTGATATTTATTTTAAAAATATGTTTATATCAATAATATTGTTAGGTGAAAAGAGAAGATATGATTTCATTCTTAATTTATATGATTTTATTTTTAATTTATTATTTTTAAAATAATAATAAAAAAAATATTATTATATTTTCGGTACGGTATGTGCCGGTATACCTTCAATATTAGGATTGTCATACCGTTACGGTACCTAAAATTTTCGGTACGGTATGATACCTTACCAAAAATTACGGTATACCAAAAATTCGATAACTTCGGTATTTTTTCGATACGATATGTCCGGTATTTCGATATTTCGGTATTTTTCCCCATCCCTAGATATACGATGTCAGACAAGAATTCAGAGATCAACTTCAGGAAGCTCTTAACATCGTGGTCGTGGAGTTGGATAAGACTCAAGAAATCGTTGCTGAAGCCAAAGCCAAAGTCCGCAAGCTTTCATCTACCGTAGCATCTCTGATTATTGTTGTCAAAAAAGGGTAAGAGGAACATAAGAAAGAGGAAGAAGAAAGAAAACAAAAAGAAGAGGCAAAGAAAATGAGAAGGGAAAGACAGCTAGACCACTTACTTAAGTTGGCTCAGAAGGTTGATGTCATAACCAAGAAGTGAAATGAATGCTCTGTGTTCTTTAACATGCTTTTGTTGTCATTAGTTTTTCATCTACTTCTTATTCCTTGAATCATATGAACGACAAACTGATAAAGTCTGCTGACAGAGACTCTCTATTCTGACTCTCCTCATTGATTCTCTATTGGTTTGTTTACATATTTAGGTGTAATAAGTTTTCACCTTTGAGCTTAATCGAGGAATATCTCTCCAATTAAGGGGGAAAATTTTTAGTGAATGTTGTGTAAATCAAGTTGTTCAGCTTTGAGCATTAGAATCTGATATAATATCTTATGTAAACTTAAAAACTGACCCTTTACCAGCTTAATAGTGGTGGTTTTTTACAACACCAAAAAGGCAGAAATTGTTACGAAGTATTCCCATCTAATTGTTGCTTTGATATGTCAAAAGAATGTAGAAACCAAGTTATAAGTGTCTCTAGATTGGCTTAGTTCGCATAAACTTGTAACGTCCTGTTAGGATATATATCGAGTAGTAATGGAACTGACAAAATTGATCAAGATAAACTGGGTGGAAATCCAAAATCCCAGTTTGGATCGTCTGAAGAGAAAGAAGAGACCAACTTCCAGTTTGAAGTTCATAACTAAGAGAAACTGATCGAAGACACTAGCCTGGATCATCTCCAGTGTACAAGTTCAGTTTCTAATCACACGAAGAGACAAAGAGAATAAGTCAGATGAATTATAAAGATTAGTCTTTAAGAATGGAGATTCCTTAAAGACTGATGAAGCGTGAATCAGTTTAGATTCCTCGGACTAGCAAAGTAATTCTGACACAAAAGTAGAGTGTCGACATCCTGTGTCAAAAAGGACGTAGTAGGTTTAGGACTTCAGGAAAAATGCCCTGCTCCAGTAAAAAAAGAGACGCATCAGATTGGACAGTGTTGAAATGTCTCTAAACAGCTACAAATTTGAAATGCTTCTACTTTGTCTATAAATAGACAAAGTATTCAGAGTGATAATATATAGAAACCTGAAAATAGAAACACTCTTCTCAAGTGAAAACTTAAAGCATTTCTATCATCAAGGCTAACAATCAACCTACCGCGTGTCATCTATTGAACATGAGACTCATAGATTCTAAGCTCGAGTTATCTTTTTGGTATTCTTTCTCTCCAAGAAAGAGCACAATAGTCACTGCAGATCTCCTGCAATGATTATTACGGGCTCCAAGCCAACCAGTTCGACAGTTCAGGAGGAGCTATAAAGCTCTCAACATCCGAAGAAGGAGGCTGCATGGTGCGCCCACACTCCAAGTCTGCGAAGCCAAAGGAACCTGAGGCCTGCACGAGTGAGCTAGTGGGCTAGTATATATTGGCATTTACCAGCTAGCGACATATCACGAGACCATTCTGTAATGTAAGCTTAGTGAATTTTCAGACCACTGTCTGAAGAGAGGATGTAGGACATTTTGTCCAAACCTTTATAAATCCTTGTTTCTTACTGCTTTTATTTTTCTGCAAGGATTTTAAAAACTCAACACATTCTAGTGTTGAAGTATATTCGAACTGAACATTTAATTCCCTAATCGCTAACAAATTGTTTTCAGAAATACAAACTGATCAAGAACCACCAGTTTGTGAGTGCAAGTTTGATCTGAAAATTTCTGTTACACGTTATACTTATTCTGAACTCGGGACAAATGAAGTATATTCGAACTGAACATTTAATTCCCTAATCGCTAACAAAT
>JAPKLW010001056.1:245127-273307 GCA_026898455.1 Plectranthus barbatus | reverse complement strand
CTGCTTTCTTCGTGTGTGTTGCCCACCTTATATATCCTCAATAGAGACTAATAAAGTGGGACAAAAAAAGGAAATTGTGATAATTCGTGCGAGAATCGTGCGTTACATCATTAGTCTTGGTTTTGTACTTACGTTTTAAATTATTTATAGCCTAAAGGAAATGTTCTTGCAATTAAACATTGGATCGAAAAAAATATTTTTCTTTTTCAAGGTTTATCATTCAATCCAAGCGAGGGTATAATATTAATACAACCAATACTAAGTCGACCATCTATTTATTATTTGCATCTTTAATAATCCAAAACTTTTGATTGCATAAATGCGATTCGAACATTATGTAACAAAATCCTTTAGTTTGGTAGATTTTAACAAACCCCACTACAATGAATGTTCGTATGCTTCGTGTAGTCAATTTTAAAACTATTGATCGTATTCATAATCTTTTATTTTATGAGGAAATAATTTTAAACAACCAAAAAATTATAAGCACACACATAGAATAGCAAGCTTTATGAATCCATCCATAAAATAACAAAAAATATGTTAATCGATAAAAAGTCTCATCAAAGTTATGTCATCTTTTGAAATTAGTGATTAATACAATTAATTTATATTATACTCCATTCGTCCCCATTATTCGGTCATCTTTTAGCTTGCACGAATGCCAAAATTTATTCTGAATATATTAAATATTTGAACAAAATTTCTGAATTACCCTTATTTAGCAATAATTATTAACAATAACCCTATTAATTGTGTTTAATTTATAAGGGTAAATTTGTACACTCATGCAAAAAAATATTAAATTTGGATATGAAACCAAATTAATGGGACACCCCAAAATAGTCTATAGATCAAATAATTGGGATAGGGAGTAATATTTTTTGTTGATTTCATCTCATTTTGAAATATTTAAATGAATAAAATTATGAAAAAATAAATAATATCACTATAAGTTTGGAATTTCATTCACGATGGAGATGGAATTCCATCATTCACAATTCGTGAACTGAGATGGAATTTGAATTCCATTCACGAACGGCATTAAAGATGAAATTAAAGATTTTATTTCAATATATTTAAAAAACGTTGAAGCATTTTTTAGGTGGGTAAAAAACTGTAACAAAAATATTTTTTTAAAAAGCATTGTTCTGTTTTTTGCATGCTATATACCTAAAAGGATGAAGGAAGATAAGCATACTTACCTATAAATTTGTCAATTTGTGTAAAACAACAACTGCATCTTTCATCTCCATTTTCCAAAAGGAAAAATATAATTAATAACAGTACTATACTACTGTACTACATATTTGGTGCAGCATTATTTACAATTTCATTTGCTTTTTTTCTTTCCAATTTTCCATTTTTTTATTTTCTTTTTCTTATTTTTTTTTTTATAATTTTCACTATTTTAGAAGGGAAAATAGGGAAATATATCCCACTCTTTTAAATATTAGGGGATTTTATCCCACTTTTTTGTTGTTAGGAATTATATCTCACACTTTCATTCTGTTAGGGAATTTTGTCCCAAGTCGCTGACTAAACCGTTAAGTGCCACGTGGCATTGATGTGGCGCTGACTCACTGCCACATATTTGCCATGTGGCATTTTAAATTATTTTTTAATATTAATTTTTTTTTAAATTTTTTATTTCATAATTAACATATTTTTTTTTTTAAATTTCGTTTTTTATAATATTTTAATAAAAAAATAATACTTTGAATAAATATAAAAATATTATTGAAAAAATAAGCATTAATTATTTAATTATAATATATTAAAATCTTATTAAAAACATCAGCTAACAGTTATTAAAAAATAAAATACATAAATAAAAAATACGTTAATTATAATATAAAATTATAAAAAAATAAAAATATTATTTAAAAATTAAATTAATTAATATTTAAAAATTGAAAATTGCCAATTTTGAAATAATATTTTTATATTTTTTATATTTTTATATTTTATTTTTTAATAGTTTTTAGCTGATGTTTTTTAATTATATTTTAATATATATATATATATATATATATCGTATGTAAACATTAACTATTTTTCATAAAAATTAAAATATTATTAAAAAACAAACGAATAAAAATGAAAATATATTTAATATTACATTATAATATATTTAAAAATAAAGTAAATAATAATTCAAATGCCTAGAACTAATTTTGTTTAGTTTTATCATCAATAATTTTTTCTACAGCTAACACTTGCTCAAAAATATTTATTAGTTTTATAAATACTTTCATTTAGTATTAATTTTTTATTTTAATGAGAATTAGGTTTTTTAATATATTATAATTAAATAATTAATGCTTATTTTTTTCAATAATATTTTTATGTTTATTTAAAGTATTATTATTTTTATATTAAATAATTAATACAATATTTTTTATTTATTTCATTTTTATAAAATATTATAATTAAATAATTAATGCTTGTTTTTTATAAAAATATTATAGATTAATATGAAAAATGAAATAATTTTTTCAATAATATTTTTATATTTATTTAAAATATTATTATTTTTATAATAAATAATTAATAAAAATAATATTTTTGTATTATTATTATTATTATTGAAATATTATAAAAATGAAATATATAAAAAATATATATTAATTGTGAAATAAAAAATTTAAAAAAATTAAATTAATATTAAAAAAATAATTAAAAATGCCACGAGGCTAATATGTGGCAGTGAGTCAGTGCCACATCAATGCCACGTGGCACTTAACGGCTTAGTCAGCGACATGGGACAAAATTCCCTAACAGAATTAAAGTGTGGGATATAATTCCCCAACAGCAAAAGAGTGGGATAAAATTCCCTAATATGTAAAAGAGTGGAAAATATTTCCCTATTTTCCCATTTTAGAATTATATAAAGATTACTATTTACCGCACGTACTCATAACAAAATTATTATTTCATATTTTCCATCTTTTAATTATAGTCTGATGGAGCCTAAGTAGCAGCTGTGAGAGGCGATCCCGTCTACATTTCGAGTGGGCCGATGACTAGAGCTCGAACAAGTATTTTGAGAGGTGGATTGAGTTTATTGATTAAAGACATTTGGCCTGCAAATATTTCCAAGGATTCGATGGTGTTGGAAGAATTAAACGAAGACCCAAGAGTTATTAATTTAATTATGTGTAATGATTGAGTTTAGTTTAATTTATTCAGTTATTTTTTGGCCAACATGTTTAGGCCTTATTTAATTAAATTTCAAATTTTACTACTTTTAATTTTCGAAATTAGCTTCCTTATTAGTTTAGGATTTGAGTTGTCTATAAATAGGCCTTGTTATGGAACAATTTATTCAGTTTTTAGATTTTAATAAAATAGTGAGGTTTTCTCCTTTAATTTCTGAAGGCTCATTATTCAAAATTCTAATATTCAATTAGGGTTTCAATTTCGGCTAATCAATCGGACAGTCATATCCATTGGTGGTGTCTTCGCGTATATCCTTCTTTGTTGGATCAATTCGCTTCTTGGGTCGTAGGAGATTTATTCTGGACTACGGTACTTGAAGTTTTCGAATCCAAAGGTGTTGGATCCTTCCATTGTTCAATTTTAGTTTGCTTCCGCGTCGTGTCTGAGTCGAACCGTTCGAGTTCCTGAGCTGCGATCTAAACCTTCCGACGAGGATCGTATCATTTTCGTATCAATATCCAGGTCGTGTCTCTCATTTTCCTTGTCTTTTAGTTTCGTTATTTCTTCTCTTTCGTGTAAAAAAAATAAAATTAAAAAAATTTGAATCTTGCTTATTTAGGGTTCGTGTCCTTTGTTCTAATTTGTGTGTGACATTTTTGTGTACTTCTTGTCGTGTCGTGTGTCTGCCTTCTGATTGACAGGGTCGAAATTTTGGTGTGTTAGGGTTTTCAAAATTTTGAGTTCCTTGTGTGTCAAGATTTAAATTATCTTTCTTACCGTATTAGATTAAGTCAAATATTTCCTTATACCTTTTTGCCTTATTCATACATTTCCTTCCTTGGTGGACATATTATTTCCTTCTTGATTAAATTACTAAACAATTTGGTAATTACTTTATAAAAAAAAAAAAAGAGGGCGCAATTTTTTTTTAAAAAAAGAAAATTTGAACAAAATATAAAAGATAGAGTTCGAAGAGAAAAAATATTCATCCAAAAAAATCGAAAAAAAGTGTTGGGAAAATAAAAAAAAGGGGGAGTAAAAACAATTCAAAAATCCATAATTTCTTGATTTCTACTAGTGGCCTTTTGCTTGTTTTGTTGGTAAATCTCATTTTTGTCGTAACTTTTGCGTTCGGTGTCCGTTTTTGGCTTAATTGTGCTTTTCAAAAATGTCTCGGCGAGCTCTACAAGACACACCACTTTTGATACGATCATCGCTGGGAGGGTTTAGATCGCAACCTAGGAACTCGAAGGAATTGACACAGACACAACGCGGAAGCAATTGAAATTGAAAACAAGGGAAAATCCAACACCTTTGGATTCGAAAACCTTCAAGTACAGTAGTCCAGATTGAAATCTCCTACGACCCAAGAAGCGAATTGATCCAACAACGAAGGATATAGTCGAAGACACCACTAAAGGATATGACTGTCCGATTGATTAGTCAATATTAAATTTCAAGGTACTCCACAGAAATTCAAGAGCTTTCAGATAATGGAGAATAAAACTCACGAATATTATTAAACTGAAAACTGAATAAATTGTTCCATAACAAGGCCTATATATAGGCAAACTCAAATCCTAATAAGGAAATCAAATCATAATCTAATAAGGAAATCAAATCCTAATTTCATAAGGAAATCAAATTCTAATCTGATAAGGAAATCAAATCCTAATAAAACAAGGAAAAAAAATCTATATAAAAGATTATTAAAAACCCTAATATATCTAGAAGGAAATAAAGCAACTTCAATTAAACTTCTTCTTTCAGGCCACCGGGATCTCCATCATTCCCCTCTTCTTCAAAAGGATTTGTCCTCAAATCCTCATTGGTACTAGATACAATTGACCATCGTGCATCACCTTTAGTTGGCTTGTTTGGCGTATTATTATCTTCAAATACCGACAAATGTTTGGTCTCATGCACTTTCTTTCTCAAACTAATGGTCTTCACAAAACTGAATTGATCTCTGGTCCTCTCAACCTTCTTCTCTACTGGCGTCATTAACTCTGACTCTGCCATCTTCTGCACTTGACACTGGCTTTGGATTCCCATAACTGGACAGTTAATGAGAGTGAGTGTAGCCGGAACCTCGAATCCTTCATCGTCTTCCATATGACTCTCCAAGGGTGTAGCAACTCTCACCTCCTCTTTTTTGGTCTCTTGAATTGGCTGCATCGACTCAAATTGAGTTGTCACCACTACTTCACCAAGAACCTCCAATGGTATTTGAACTGCTATCTTGTCTTCCTCGATTTCTTGAACAGAAAGAGGCAACGACTGAGACTTGGATACCACCAACACCTTCTCCACCGCCTGCTCCACCTTTGATAGAAACTTATCATATGGGAAATAATTGTCTAACATATCTTTGTTGTATATCCTCTTTCTCTTTAATTGATCCTCAATATAGCTGGTTGTAGTGACCATGACAAGCAAGTGATCATAAGGTTGTAGCTCCTCTACTCTTTCCCGGATTTCCCAATTCAATCCAGCCAAAAATCTTTCCATTGTTGACTGTGTATCCTCAATGATATTGGCTCGAATCATTGCTTCATCCATCTCTTTGTAATAGTCTTCTACACTTTTAGATCCTTGGCTCAAATCCTGCAACTTGTAATATAATTTTCGATAGTAGTAATTAGTATAATCACTTTCCAAGTCATGATTGGCCGCTCTCGATTCTTCTCTTTGTTAATCATCAATTGATCCCACCAAGTAAGAGCATAATCAGAAAACCCCATAGCTGCAAATTTGACTCTCTCACGTCCATAAATCTTTTGACAATCAAAGGCATGCTCAATATTCCTCTCCCAATCAAGATATAATTCAGGATCATATCCTCCTTCAAATAATGGAATGTTCATCTTAATGATTCCCCAAATTGATTAAAGGATAGGTTTTTTTTTTTTTGCATAGCATAATTTAAAACTAGATTATTCTAGGACTCTATATGGATGGATATATATGAATAAATATAGATAAGGCAATATTTGCATAAGGTAGTTACCAAATTACTTGGTAATCAAGAAGGAAAATATGGAAAAGGAAATATTTGAAAAAGGTAATTACCAAATTACTTGGTAATCAAGAAGGAAAAAAAATATGGATAAGGAAATATTTGACTAGATATGGATGGAAGGATTTGAATAATTATGGTATGGTATTAATAATTCAAATCTTGACTAACAAGAACCCTAAATTAGCGACTCAAAGACACGAAAATATACGAATCAAGAACGACACAAAAGACACGACATGAAACAACATAATACTCGATTTTTTTAATTTTTTTTTGACACACTAAACACACGAAATTGAAAGACAAGGAAGAGGAAGGACACGACCTGGATATTGATACCAAAATAATACGATTCTCGCCGGGAGGGTTTAGATCGCAACCTAGGAACTCGAAGGAATGGACGCAGACACAACGCGGAAGCAATTGAAATTGAAAACAAGGGAAGATCCAACACCTTTGGATTCGAAAACTTCAAGTACCGTAGTCCAGATTGAAATCTCATATGACCCAAGAAGCGAATTGATCCAACAACGAAGGATATAGTCGAAGACACCACCAACGGATATGACTGTCCGATTGATTAGTCAATATTGAATTTCAAGGTACTCCACAGAAATTCAAGAGCTTTCAGATAATTGGAGAATAAAACTCACGAATATTATTAAACTGAAAACTGAATAAATTGTTCCATAACAAGGCCTATATATAGGCAAACTCAAATCCTAATAAGGAAATCAAATCATAATCTAATAAGGAAATCAAATCCTAATTTCATAAGGAATCAAATCCTAATCTGATAAGGAAATCAAATCCTAATAAAACAAGGAAATAAAATCTATATAAAAGATTATTAAAAACCCTAATATATCTAGAAGGAAATAAAGCAACTTCAATTAAACTTCTTCTTTCAGGCCACCGGGATCTCCATCAACTTTGCTGTGATATAAGTTGCTTTTTGGCCAAATTCCTATGTTTTTGAGTAGTTAATGCCCTCCGAAAGTTTTTCCGATTTTTTTTTTTGTTTTTGGTCTTTTACCTTCATAGAGTCATCTAGAATCTTCTCGTTCAGTTGGTTCGTCGAATTGAAGTCCGTGGAATTTTATAGAATTTTTTTGAGTTTTTCAGAAAGGAGAAAAGAGTAGTAAAAGGCAAGAGAGTGTGAGATTATTAGAGGGATTGAAAAAGTCATTTATACTAAGAGCAATACACGAGTGTGTGTGCTTTGACATAACTGAGTGATACACGAGTGTATGTGAGGTGGTGGGGTCCTTCTATTGTTTTGTTTAACTAACCTTTCTTGCAGGCATGCTTAAAAATAATAATTCTGAGGAGTTGAAAGGAGACGAGACTGTTGGTGGTGGTCAAGTTAAGTACATGATGGAAGCCATGAAATTTGAATTAGTTAGGTTACTGAAGAGTGAGATGAATGTCATGCATTAGCAAAACAAATGGATGATTTCAAGATCTCAGTGACAGAAAAGACTCGACGGGACTCATCTGATAGCTATAGGAGTACTGGGAAATGAGAGATGATATAGGAGAGCGCAGCATCTACCAAAAGCATTCTGCAACATGCACTTGCCCAATCATGATACATCTATCATTCTGGTGGATGAATGGGGAAATGAGTACAAGACAACATTTCTTCTCGATAGACACGGCTTGAGTGCAGGATGGAGGGGCTTTTCGATATCACACAGGTTGCTTAAAGGAGATATCCTGATTTTCCATTTACGTGATCATGTTGGTGAGGGTGTTACTTGTAGATAGGCATGCACTGCTGGACATCTTCAAAAGGAAAGGAAATTGTGACAATTCGTGCGAGAATCGTGCAAGAATGGAGGGAGTATTATTTTTGCATTTTTATTATGATTAATTTATTTAAATATCACGACCTTTACATTAATCTTGGTTTTAAATTATTTATAACCTAAAGGAAATGTTCTTGCAATTAAACATTGGATTATAAAGAATATTTTTCCCTTTCAAGGTTTATCATTCAATCCAAGCGAGGCTATAATATTATTACAACCAATACTAAATTCAACCATCTATTTATTATTTGCATCTTTAATAATCCAAAACTTTTGATTGCATAAATGCGATTTGAGCATTATGTAACATAATCCTTTAGTTTGTTACATATTCAACTATCCCCACTACAATGAATGTTCGTATGTTTCGCCTTCGTGTAGTCAATTTTTAGTCCTTTTTTGCTTGATAGTACTGCTGCTCCACTGGAGAATGTTAAAGGGAAAATGCTCCAAACTCAAACCTCAACTCTGTAGCAGATCATAGTAGCGATGATGATTGCTCCGACATGATTGAGAAAGGTTTGGTCTCTCTGGACTCTATATTTGTCCCTGTTTGATGAGATGAAATCCTTGGAAATATTGTTATTTGCAGGCCCTGAGATCACAAAACAGCAGCAGCCTAATGACCTCTGCAATCCCGAGACCTCATTTTTACGCGATCATGCTGGGGCTCCATCTACTTGGTGGTGAGATGGAATGTGCAGATAGTGGATGAAGTGGTTGAAATATGTACAAATTCTGACAGAAAGGGGTGAATATATGAGAGCTGACATCAACATCCAAAGCAGCAGGCTGAGTTCAATTTTCAATATGTTTTGGAAATTTTTTTGTGTGACGTACAGAATCTGTATTCTCTTGGTCATTTTGTATGTACAATCATTACAGCGACGTCCAAATCCTAGGATGGATGTCTGAAACATAGAAGATTTGGGATGAGAAACATCAATATTGCTAAACGACTTCGTTTTATGGAAACTGCAAATCCAAATGTTAGCCTTCAGAATTCTCGAGGCACATTGATGATTGAGGGAGGAGTAGACTACAGAGTCCTATCTGAATTCCGGCCCTAAACCACGTAAGAACCAATGAGATTTGTCGGAGGCGTCAAGCGAGAGTCCGATAGCGAAAAGTTGATCAGAAAGTGATTTGTAGCGGCTTCCATACACAGCGACAGAGGAATCGCCGCGTTTGAGAGATAACAAGTCGTCTTTTAAACTGAGTTCTCTGGCTTTGGAGCGATGACTGTAAGTCCGAGACAGAGCCTCCCAGACTTCACACGAAGACTGGCAGCCGATGATGACGGCCATAGACTCCTCGGTCAGAGTCGAAATCAAAAACAGTTTGATAATTTGATCTCGCGAGTACCACGTCGCGTAGTCGGGATTCGGCAGCGGGCCGCGCCGGAGGCGGACGGAAGCTGAAGTGGGGGCGGCGGCTTCGAACCATCAAGAAACGGCAAAAACTTCTGAGTAATCAGGAGAGGCTCAATCTGAGCGTGCCAAAGCATGTAGTTCGAGGCGGTAAGCTTAATATTTACCATGTGAATCATGGTGGAGAGAGGAAGAGTTGGAAGTCCGTCGGAGTCCATCTGATCGGCCATTAAAATCTGGGGAAACGGCGCGAGCAGGCGGAGGAAAAAAAAGGACGAACGGCTAGGATTTTAGGCCAAGGGTTTGGCTGATACCATGTAGAGAAAATTAACTCTTATTTCACTCAATGAAATATTCTGTACAAGGATGTATATATAGAGAAGAAAATAAATCTAATCTAGAATAATTACAGAAGATATAAAAATATATTCTCTAAGATATGATATATATCTCAAGAGTAGCTAACAGTTACGAATTTTTTTTTATTTTTTTGCAAACTCACTCTAAAAACCAAACAAAAAAAAAATTCTCTCCATTCAAATAATAAATACCGTTCTTTTCATTTTTAATCTGTTATTTGAAAAATATATAATTATAATTTGATTGAATATCAAAATCAAAATTAGGTAAATATATTTTTAATACTAATTTGAATAATAATAATTAAATAATTATAATAATGAATGACTTAATATAAAAACCTGCAAGAAATAGATTAATAATAGGAACATTTTACATAAATTTGGCTATTCCTTGCATATGCACATAAGAATGGCCATTTAAGATTTTTTGATAAGGTAAATGACTATTTTCATATATTTTCACAATATATATTGTGTTAAAGTGTGAAATTTGTTGATGTTAATCAAGAAGTATGCTTAATATATTCAAAATATATTTTGATGATAAATCACTGATCTGATGAAGACTTTCGAATTCTTGAGCAGGCATCAGATGATTCCAAGAAATCGGGAAGGTAACTTGTCTATATTATGGAATGCAAACTTCATGTACTTTTTACTTGTAGGTGAAAGAACACTGTTTTTAATCATGTGAAACGTATAGCAGATGTGCACGAAAGAGGGCCAGGTACTCCGACTTATATGATGATGTTGAAGCAAAGTATACTGTACGGGAGCGAGCATATAAAGTGCTTGCAGGTCTGGATAATGAACTACCTTTTTTCTTGAAGTGTATGCTCCCATCTAATGTTGCTCATGGATTTTGGCTGGTGAGACTGTAAATATTTTCCTGCTTCTATTGCATGTGAGATATGTTGGTGGCTAAAATAAAGCTCTTCGTACCAATGCTTTTTGTTGCAGCATCTACCCAAAAACATTCTGCAATCTTCACTTGCCCAATCATAATACATCTATCATTCTGGTGGATGAATGGGGAAATGAGTACAAGACAACATTTCTTCTCGATAGGCACGACTTGAGTGCAGGATGGATGGGCTTTTCGATATCGCACAGGTTGCTGAAAGGAGATATCCTGATTTTCCATTTACGCGATCATGCTGGAGAGGGTGTTACTTGTAGATAGGCATGCATTGCTGGACCTCTGCAGAAAGAAAAGGAAATTGCCAAAAGAAAAGGAAATTGTGACAATTCGTGCGAGAATCGTGCAAGAATGGAGATAATCGTGCGAGAATGGAGGGAGTATTATTTTTGCATTTTTATTATGATTAATTTATTTAAATATCACAACCTTTATATTAATCTTGGTTTTGTACTCAAGTTTTAAATTATTTATAACCTAAAGGAAATGTTCTTGCAATTAAACTTTGGATCATAAAGAATATTTTTTCCTTTCAAGGTTTATCATTCAATCCAATCGAGGCTATAATATTAATACAGCCAATACTAAAGTCAACCATCTATTTATTATCCAAAACTTTTGATTGCATAAATGTGATTTGAACATTATGTAACAAAATCATTTGGTTTGGTAGATATTCAACTAACCCCACTAGGATGAATGTTCGTATGCTTCGTGTAGTCAATTTTAAATTTATTGGTCGTATTCATAATCTTTTATTTTTAAGAGGAAATAATTTTAAACAACCAAAAAATTGTAAGCACAGACATAGAATAACAAGCTTTATGAATCCATCCATGAAATAGCAAAAATTATGTTAATCGATAAGAAGTGTCTCATCAAAGTTATATCGTCTTTTGAAATTAGTGATTACTACAATTAATTTATATTATAATTCACCCGTCCCAATTATTTGGTCTTGTTTTAGCTTGCACGAATTCCAAAATTTATTATCAATATATTAAATATTTGAACAAATTTTTTGAATCACCCTTGTTTAGCAATAACTATTAACAATAATTCTATTAATTATGTTTAATTTATAAAGGTAAATTTGTACACACATGCAAAAAATAATATTAAATTTGGATATGAGACCTTATAAATGGGACACACCAAAATAGTATTATGGATTAAATAATTGGGACGAAGGGAATAATATTTTTTCTTGATTTCATCTCATTTTGAAATATTTCAATGAGTAAAATTATGCAAAAAATAAATAATATCACTATAAGTTTGGAATTCCATTCACGATGAAGATGGAATTCCATCATTCACGATTAGTGAACTGAGATGGAATTTGAATTCCATTTACGAACGGCATTAAAAATGGAATCGAAGATTTTATTTCAATATATTTAATAGAATTGAAGAATTTTTTTTCTTAAAAATATAATTAATCTCGTGAGATATGTAATTGGTTGCGACCACAAAATTGGTTGCAAATCCGTCGCTAACTGCTATTTTGCGACGGATTTGCGACCAAAAACCTTGGTCGCAAAAACCTTGGTTGCAAAAATTTGCGACCAAAAATTTTATTCATCGCAAATTTTTGCAACGTATTTGCGACCAATTTTTGGTCGCAAAATTTTGCGACTAAACATTTTGGTCGCAAATCCGTCGCAATTTTTGTACTTAAATTTTGTGCCCTGCGTTCAAGGAGGTTCGAACTCAGGACCTCCCGCACTCGTGATGGGCGCATTACCACTGAACCAAACAATAATCTCATACATCATACGCACTAAAAGATATAAAAATAAAAATAGAAAGAACTTAGCGACGGATTTGCGATCAAATTTTTGGTGGCAAAATTTAGCGACCAATATTTTGGTCGCAATTCGGTCGCTAAATTTAAAATTTTATTCCGTCGCAATTCCGTTGTTAATCCGTCGCTAAATTGTGACCCCTTTTTTGGTCGCAAATCTGTCACAAATTTGTAATTTTTTGTAGTGTTTCACGATGGAATTCTAATTACATTCACGAACTAAATTGAATATGACATTGAAGATTTTATTTTGAAATATTTAATATAAATCAAGATGGCATTCCATTCACGATGGAAATCTGAATCATGAATCATGAATGGAATTGATATAAATTTGTGAATGGAGACGAGATTCCATGTGAAAGAATAGATATGGAATCGTGTATGGAGATGGTAGTGTTTCGTGAATTCAAGTTTTTCTTAAGATGAATTATAAGTTTTAAGAATATAACTCTTTCTTTAATTCAAGTGTTTCTTGAATTCTAAAGCTTTCCTTAATTCATCATGAATTATGAGCTTTTAGGAATTAATGAATTCTTTCTTTAATTCAAGCATTTCTTGAATTCTAAAGCTTTCTTTAATTCATCGTGAATTATAAGCTTTAAGAATAGAATTCTTTCTTTAATTCAAGTGTTTCTTGGATTCTAAAGCTTTCTTTAATTCATCATGGATCATAAGCTTTAAGAATATAATTATTTCCTTAATTAAAGTGTTTCTTGTATTATAATTTTTTCTTTAATTAAAGAATATTTTTTTCTTTAATTCAAATGTTTCTTGAATTCTAAAACATTCAAGAATTGGCGAATAATTCAATTCAAATCACAAAAATACTGTGAATGTACAATTCAGTTCATATAATAAGAGAAAATAATTCTTCAAACATGCATTTGAATTAAAAAAAAATAATTAATTTGGTGGAACTCTATCGGGACAATTAATTATGTTTTGTGTGAGCTGTAGATCCACAGGTATTATATTTTTTATGAGCTCGTTGTCTACTACTTGAAGTTTGCATGCCTCTGCTCCCGAAAGACGATGACTATTTCTCGGTCGACCTGCTTGATGAGTTATAATTGGTGGCAAAACAACACATGGTTCTACCTCTGCTTATATCTCCCACTCATTTTCTTGGAGGAAGAAGATGTACTACTCCCCCATATATATTTCTCGCCAAGTCGATGTCATGTATGATTGTATTGACATGTTACACTAACCGGATTGTAGCAATAGTATGAGAACATGGAAAGAGATCCAACTGAAACTCAGGACACTAACACGAGTTATGTTGATAACAGTCCATGCTCTTTCACTGTCGTTGACTTTGATTTTTTGCTCAAAAATGGCCACAATTGTGTATGTGTTGGTAATCTCCACAAATGGTGTCAGTTTGGCCACAACTTCCTGCATCAACTTGTCATCTCCTACATTTGCCTTAGCCCGCCTTTGATCGAACCAATGTTCGACAATGTGCCTATATACCTCGATAATGGAATAAATTGGCTAACATTTAGCATCTAACAATCTTGAATTGAAAACTTCACCTGATGTCATGACCTCTTCCACTTTTCAGGCTCGATCATTGTGAGTTTGTTGTAAGCATCCTGGCTGATAATTTGAATCTGGTCCATTGTCTAATGGTAGATGACAGAACGGTAAGCATTCAACCTTGTGGAACAAGTTGACAATAGGTGGATCGAGCCTGTCAACTTATTTTATAGATGGTAACAACATAGCATAACAGAGGAATGCTTTTTAGACCCTACTAATTAGAATAATAATAATAATAATGAAAATAAAAAAAGAAATATACCTAACACAAATTCTATGAGGTTTGATTACAAAAATTTCCTATTAAAGATAGTATAATTGTATTATATAAAAATAGTAAATATAATAAATTAGTGGAATGTAATATTTAAAAAAATGACAAATATAAATTTGTTATATCTTTTATTATAAAGAATATATTTATGTTATAATATAATAAATATTATAAAAATAAAAACTGATAAAATATTTTTATGGGAAAAGTTTTTTTAATATTCTCTGTTAATATATAGATAGATTATCTAATTATTTAAAATATAATTATAAGATTATAAATATTATATATATATATGCATATATTAGTATATTTATAATATATGTTTTTTATATTATACATCTAACTATTTTTATATATTTGATAATACCAAAGCAAGTAGATAAAATACAAAACTCATAAAGAAAGATAAAATAATGAAAACATATGGTTTTACTAAAATATATTATATATGTATGAACTATACATTAAAATATATCAAGTAAAATAAAATTAATGTGATGTAATGATTTACACCCACACTATGTGTAAATTAATTATATGATATTTTATTTTATGATATATTAAGATGAAATTAATAGAGTTATATATCTCAGTATTTTTATAGATTATTTTTAATATATTTAATTTTTATTCGTTAATGTTACACATATTATAATATAAATTATTTTCTACATTATACGTCAAATTATATATACATTTAATAAAAATAAAAGGAAGTACATTAAACAAAAAATCTATGAGATTTGATTTTAATATTATCCTATAATAATGTTATATTTGTATTATTCTAAAATAATACTCCCTTCGTCCCAAAACAATGGTCTTGTTTTCCCTTTTCGTCTGTCCCAAACAATTGTCATCTTTCCTAAAATAGAAAGTTGATACACACTCACCAATAAAATACTAATTTTTTCTATCTCTACTCGCATTGGTATCTGTGTCATTTCCAAACCAGACAATTGTTTTGGGACGGAGGGAGTAGTAAATATAATAAATTAATGAGATATAACAATTTACAGAAAAAATAATAAATATAATTTTTTAATATTTTTAATTATTTATTTATTGTAAATATGTTATAATCTATAAGTACAATAAAAACAAAAAATTATGTGAATTTTTGGAGTGAACAATTTATTTTACTACTTTATTTTAATATATATATATATATATATATATATATTAATTTATTTTATTTTTAAATTTGGTTAGAATATTTAAATGAGATTTGAACTAAAAAGATTTATATATCTTATTTTTTAAATTTGGTTAGAATATTTGAATAAGATTAAACGGGTCATTTGGGTCATTCTCGGGTCGACCTGAAAATAAACAGGTCGGGTTTGGGTTGAACTTTCTGACCCGAAAAATAAATGGGTCGGGTTCGGGTTATCATATAACGTGTTAATATTAGGTCTCAACCCGATCTGCCAACCCGAACCCAACCCAATTGCTACCCCTAGTGCCAAACATGACTGGGAAAATGAAAGGCTTTTTTAATTTGAGTCCTACTAGTAAGTAGAGATCTACTGTAATGAACAAGAGCCTTATACATGCATGCTCCCGATGGAAATCGATTCCAATGATCTATCTCATCTACTAGGACATACAATCAACTTTCTATTTTATGTTTATCAGGTTATCCCAAAGAAAAAAAAACAAACTGCTAATATATTAGCCACCCGAACATACAACTCCGTATTATTCAAATCAACTTTTTGGCCTTCAAATCGTTTGAGGAGATCTTTAGCAGTAAGATCTTCTCCACCACAAAATACTTTAAAATAGTACTAGAAGTTGGATCGTGTTGGATCAAAAGTAGAGGTTCCAAATTTCAAACCAGCGACAAGTACAAATTCACTATTTGAAAGCGTCATTTCCTTCCCACCCACTCAAAAACGTAGGACATCATCATCATTTGAATTAATGTCATGGCTTAAAACTTCAATCAAAGCTTGAGATGAACTATGTCCATTATCTGACCAATCTAAGAAACGACCATAAACCCCTCCTTAAAATTTTCAACCAATTCTACATCTCCTATTACATTCAATATATTTCTTATAACTAGTAAAATTTTAGGTTTGTAATGTAAATTAGTTATTGTTGTGCATCCATGAATCTCATATCTAATCCACTTAGGCTGGATATTTGAAATATGAACATACAATCAATAAGCAACTCATGCAAACTTCCCAATTTAAAACTCAACATGCAACAAACACAATTTCAAGAAACTCAAAGTACTTGAATATAATAAGCAACGTTAACAAACTCAACATATATCACGTTTAAAAGAGAGTACTTGCCAAAGAAAAACATGCATTCGACAGTTAAAAAATTAAAATTACTTATAAATATTATTTCAAAAATCATGCTTGAAAATCAATCTAATCGAACGAGAAATTTATCTCTCCGGTCGACTTGTCTTCATTGGCACTGGTTTGGTCGGAGAAAATATTATTATGGCCGAGTTCAAACAGACTCTTCTGTGGAAGCAATCACGGCTAGAAGTGCAAAAGTCAGAAAACAGGGTTGGTTTAGGTGGGTGGGGTAAGTGCGGGGCTTTAATTTTTAGGATTTATTGACTGAATTGTGAACTATACTCAGTTCACAAAACAAGCTCGCAATTCATGAATCCCTTATAATTTTGATTCATGAAGAAATCAATAATCAATATAATTGTATTCTTTTAGAATTCATGAAACCAATTCACGATTCACGAAAGACAATTAATTTCTATTCGTTAATTGGATTGATGAAGAATTTAATATAATTGGATTTTTACTTGTGAGTTCACGAAATCAATTCACAATACATTCTTAGTTTCCATTCTTTAATTGGGTTCGTGAAAATAATTCATTTAATTTCTCAGTTCAAGAAACAAGTTCTATTTAATTCTTTATTCTAAATTATTTTTTTAATTTTTTATTTATTTGAATTAAATTTGCATTAAATATTAGAAGAAGTCATCAATTTCGACTTTCTTTTTCAATCAAAATAGAATCTTTGAATTTTTTTTCAAAAACATGGAATGACCACACAAGTATCTTTTGCTATCTTTGAAGTGTGTAAAAAATTGTAACAAAAACAATTTTCAGGGTGTGTAAAAAATGGTGAAGCATTTTTTAGGTGTGAAAAAAACTGTAACAAAAATATTTTTTTTAAAAAAAACATTGCTCTTGTTTTTTGCATGCTTTATATACCTAAAAGGATGAATGAAGATAAGCATACTTACCTATAAATGTGTTAATTTGTGTAAAATAACAACGGCATCTTTCATCTCCATTTTCCAAAAGAAAAAAATAATAATAACAGTACTATTATTGTACTACATATATGGTGCAACACTATTTACAATTACATTTGCCTCTTTTTTTTCCAATTTTTCATTTTTTTTTCTTTTTGTTTTCTTCTTTTATAATTTTCACTATTTTAGAATTATATAAAGATTACTATTTACCGCATGTACTCATAACAAAATTATTATAACATATTTTCCCTAATCTTTTAATTATAGTCTTCTATATATGGGTTAATTAGGATATTTATCCTAAAAGTTTTTGTTTCTTGGAATTTTATCCCAATTATTTACTTTCGGGGTGTTTTATCCTACATTTTCATTTTGACTAGGAATTTTATCCCAATTATTGAGGGAGTCAATTTTGACGCTGAGTCACACGTTTTTTCTCCATGTGGACGCTGACGTGAAATTATTAGTTTTTTTAATTAAAAATTACTTGCTGAGTCAATAATTTTATTTTAATTTAATATTTATCTTTTAAGTTTAGAAAGAGGAAAAGTAAATAAACTCAAAATTTTTCAACCCCAAATCACTGAACCCGAAGCATTTTCTCTGTCTGATTTCTCTGGAGTTGATGAAAGACCCGGTCACATTGTCGACGGGCACCACCTACGACCGCGACAACATCGAGACGTGGATTGAAGCCGACAACGCAACCTGCCCTGTCACGAAATGAGTGCTGAGAAATCTCGAGCCCATCCTCAACCACTCCATTAGAAGAATCATCCAAGACTGGTGCGTCGATAATTGCTCCCATGGCATCGAGAGGATCCCCACGCTGCGGATTCCCATGACTTCGTACGAAGTTTCGGAGATCTTTGCGAGGATTCACGGTGCTGCACGGAGCGGCGATGGAGAAGGGTGCCGGGAATTGGTCTCCAAGATCAAGGAGTCTGCTAAGGAGAGCGATAGAAACAAACGATGCATCGTCTTCAACGGCGGAAGTAGAGTTCTCTCCGCTGCGTTTGAAGCTTTTTTGAGGAAGAGTTGTGGAGATGAGGGTTTTACTGCTGCTTCGGGAGAGGTCTTGTCGGTTATGATGATGCTGATGTCGGCTCTTGATGAGGAGGCTTGCCGGAATCTCTCGCCGCCGCCGCCGCCATCGTTACAGAAGATCGCGTGGTTCAGTGATTTGGGGTGGAACAATTTTGAATTTATTTACCTTTCCTCTTTCTAAACATAAAAGATAAATATTAAATTAAAATAAAATTATTGACTTAGCAAGTAATTTTTAATTAAAAAAATTAATAATTCCACGTCAGCTTTCACGTGGAGAAAAAAACATGTGATTCAGCATCAAAATTGACTCCCTTAATAATTGGGATAAAATCCCCAGTTAAAATGAAAATGTAGGATAAGAAAACCCTAAAAGTAAATAGTTGGGATAAAATTCCCAAAAACAAAAACTTTTGGATAAGTATCCTAGTTAACCCCATAGATATTATATATAAATGAAACTAAATCAAACTCGATAAGAATGAATAAATAAATTCATAACTTTTAGTCATGTGTATAGGTTCACATTATGAGAGTAAACGGTCCAGATGTCGTAACTGCAGCGCTCTCCCTCCTGCGTATAAACGCTTCTTGGAGAGAGAACAACGGTGGTTAGATTCCTCTATCCACTAACTATTCTACAACATGTTAGAATCTCAACATTGAAACTTATTACACTCTTCCTAACTGTAATTTTCTGTCATGTCATGCTTTTGAAAGAAGATAAAGTGGACAACAGGAAGCGTAGAAAGACCAAGTATGTGGATCCTTTTCTGCTTGATACTGCTGCTCCACTGGAGAATGTTAAAGGGAAAAATGCTTCAAACTCAAACCTCGACTCTGTAGCAGATCATAGTAGCGATGATGATTGCTCCGACATGATTTAGAAAAGTTTGGTCTCTCTGGACTCTATATTTCTTCCTGTTTGTTGTGATGAAATCCTTGGAAATATTGTTATTTGCAGGCCCTGAGATCACAAAATAGTAGCAGCCTAATGACCTCTGCAATCCCGAGACCTCGTTTTTACGCGATCATGCTGGAGAGGGTGTTACTTGTAGATAGGCATGTATTGCTGGACCTCTGCAAAAAGAAAAGGAAATTGTGACAATTCGTGCGAGAATGGAGGGAGTATTATTTTTGCATTTTATTATGATTAATTTATTTAAATATCACGACCTTTACATTAATCTTGGTTTTGTACTCTAGTTTTAAATTATTTATGTAATACCCCTCGTAAAATATTAATTGTAATTGTCGAATTTTCAAAAATTATATTTTGCTATCGAATTAATTCCGGATTTCGCGATCGATTTATTTTGAGAGATTGTCATTTTGGCATTTTTATTTGCCACCTTTATTTTTATTGAAGGAAATTAATTATTATTATTGAGCTTAATTAATCTCGATTAATTATTCGGAGATACGATATTTTTGTATCGGGATAATATTGATTGATAAATATTCGTGTATCGACGAAATATTACGGTCTCCCGTGCAATGACGTGAAGAGATGTGGAGTTGACGTGAGGTGATGTTAAAGTGACCAATGTGACAAGCGAATGACAACCACTTTAACCTTTTCAACTTTCAGTAATTCCGAATTTATCCTCACCTCCCTTCTATAAATAGAAACCCACCCTCTCACTCCACCACTTTTACTCTCTCTCACTAAATTGGCCAAGAGATTTCTGGCGAGAATTCCGGCGAGCTCCGGCGAAGGGTTTTCAAGGTAAAGCTATACCTTTTCGGAATCCTCTCTTCGTTTCCTTTCCATTTCCAACCTTAGATTTCCATTCCTTTTTGTTTTGAAGTGGAAAATCGACAAACTAAGGTTTGATAAAGCTCACGAAGGTTTAGAAACGTCAAGGAGGTATAAATCGAACCTCCCTCTAGCTATTTTGTTGATTTAAACATGTTATGGTTTATGCCCTAGTTTATAAATGTCATGATCTAGGCTTGATATCGAGTTTATGAGTACGTATGCATGTGCATGTTTAGCATGTTATATTATGAGCCTAGAAATGATATATCGACCTAGGAATTGAGTTTTGGTTATTTTGAAGTATTTTTGGTATGTTTGCCCTACTTGAATATTTTGAGGTCTTATCTTGATTCCCAACATGTTTTGATGTTAAAATACATGTCTTGACTCGTTATACATGTTAGAAAACCATTTGGTGTTGTTAGAAATTGATTGGACGAGCCCGGATAACTGTTTGAGCCAAAAACAAAAATTCCTGCTAGATGAAAAATAGTCTCTGTTTTGACCGATTTGAGGCCTGCATCGGTCGATGCGGCCGTATCGGTCGACACATGAGGCATGTCGGTCGACATGCTTGTCTCGGTCGACGTGGAAGCTACGTCAGTCAACACGAAGTCATTGTTCGATCCTTTCTCTGTCGACCACTTGTATCGGTCTACACACAACCCATATCGGTCGACACACATTCATTTCGGTCGACATAAGTTGCATTGGTTGACACATTTCCACTTCAATCGACACAAAATAAATTCTTAATAAAATATTCATATCGGTCGATACGAGTTGCATATCGATCGACACTCACCCATTTCGGTTGACACGACCACATCGGTCGACACACACTCTGTGTCGGTCGAAACAGAGTGAAATCTCCAATTTTTTATTTTTCTTTCTTCAATCAATTCAACTTATCTTCGATATTGTTCAACATCTCTTTTATCAATCGATATTAATAACTATTGTTTTCTTCCTTACCCTCTTGGAAACCTTTTTGAATCCAAACCAACTTCAATTGTTTGATTCGATTAATCATCACTTAATCTTCTCTTGAAACAACTTGACGAGTTTTCATACTCTCAAGCAATGTACGATGATTCATAATTGATTATGAAATTATTTCAATCATAATCTTTGAAGTAATGTTCCGTCATTTGACGAAGTCTCGTATTTGTTCAATTAAGTTGAACCATGAACTTTTATTGCGAATCTACGCTCGGTGTTGAATCGCGAGCTATTAAAATAATGTTTGACTATCTTGTTCGTCAAACCAAATTGTTTGAGCATTCTTTCATATCCTTATCCGATGGCTCAAGTGAGAAGTCCAAGAACGATTTATAGTCTAGAACTGTTTTGATGTGTTAGATTATAGATAATCTATTATCTTTGAGGATTAACTCGTATTCCTTACATTATAGGAAATGGCAAGGAAATGATTGACAGTTAGAGAAATCACTTGCAACTACACCGACTAAGGTGGGCTTTTCTTTACCCCTATATTGTGGGCCAAAATAAAATCAAAATGGTGTTTTCTTTTCAAAGCATATCAATCATGAAATGAAATGTTTTGTTTTGAACTGTTTGTCATTGTCTACTGTTTTGTGTTTGCTATCTGTCATCTTTGTGGGGGAACCCCACTCAGAGAAGAACATTACACGTGGGAACGTGAATGTTGACTACGCGTATTGCGAGTCTCTAACGATCGTGACCGGTTGGTATAAAAAGATGTCACGAGTTAGTGTACTTTATTGCTATCATGTTAAGGGGTCGCGCCCTACATGGACTAGCATTGTGACTGTGGTTGGCGGCCACCTCCAGTCACGTAATCATTTGCAATAGTTTAATTGTATAAAAGGAGCATGCTCATTCATAAAATATTTTGGTGTCATGGGAGGATTTCAAGTTAAAACCCCATGTTCTGAGGAAGCAATCGCGGTTGGGTTGCAAAAGTCAGAAAACAGGGTTGGTTTAGGTGGGTGGGGTATGTGCGGGGCTTTAATTTTAGGATTTATTGACAGAATTGTGAACTATACTCAGTTCACGAAACAAGTTAACAATTCACGAATCCCTTATAATTTTGATTCATGAAGAAATCAATATAATTGTATTTTTTAGAATTCATGAAACTAATTCACCATTCACGAAAGACAATTAATTTCTAGTTAATTGGATTGATGAAGAATTTAATATAATTGCATTTTTATTTGTGAGTTCACGAAATCAATTCACGATTCACGATATATTCTTAGTTTCCATTCGTTAATTGGATTCGTGAAAATAATTCATTTAATTTCTCAGTTCAAGAAACAAGTTCTATTTAATTCTTTATTCTAATTTATTTATTTTTTCAATTTTTTATTTATTTAAATTAAATTCGCATTAAATATTAGAAGAAGTCATCAATTTCGACTTTCTTTTTCAATCAAAACAGAATCTTTGAATTTTTTTTAAAAATAAAAACATGGAATGACCACACAAGTATCTTTTGCTATCTTTGAGGTCATGTGTAAAAAATTGTTACAAAAATAATTTTTCAGGGTGTGTAAAATACGCTGAAGCATTTTTCTGTTGTGTAAAAAACTGTAACAAAAAATATTTTTTAAAAAAAACATAGCTCTGGTTTTTTGCATGCTTTATATACTTAAGAGGATGAAGGGAGATAAGCATACTTACCTATAAATTTGTCAATTTGTGTAAAACAACTACTGCATCTTTCGTCTCCTTTTTCCAAAAGAAAAAAAAATAATAACAGTGCTACTATTGTACTACATATTTGGTGCAGCACTATTTATAATTTCATTTGCTTTTTTTTTTTCCAATTTTCCATTTATTTTTTTTTTCTATTTTCTTTTTATTTTCTTCTTTTATAATTTTCACTATCTTAGAATTATATAAAGATTACTATTTACCGCATGTTCTCGTAACAAAATTATTAATTCATATTTTCCCTCATCTTTTAATTATAGTCTCATAAATATTATATATAAATGAAACTAAATCAAACTCGATAAGGATGAATAAATAAATTCATAACTTTGAGTCATATGTATAGGTTCACATTGTGAGAGTAAACGATCCAGATGTCGTAACAGCAGCGCTGCGTATAAACGCTTCTTGGAGAGTGAACAATGGTGGTTAGATTCCTCTATCCATTAACTATTCTACAACATGTTAGAATCTCAACATTGAAAATTATTACACTCTTCCTAACTGTAATTTTCTGTCATGTCATGCTTTTGAAAGAAGATAAGAAAAGACAACAGGAAGCGTAGACCAAGTATGTGGATCCTTTTCTGCTTGATACTGTTGCTCCAATGGTGAATGTTAAAGGGAAAAATGCTCCAAACTCGAACCTCGACTCTGTAGCAGATCATAGTAGCGATGATGATTGCTCTGACATGATTGAGAAAGGTTTGGTCTCTCTGGACTCTATATTTGTTCCTGTTTGTTGAGATGAAATCCTTTGAAATATTGTTATTTCAGGCCCTAAGATCACATAACAGCAGCAGCCTAATGACCTCTATAATCCCGAGACCTCGTTTTTTACGCGATCATGCTGGAGAGGGTGTTACTTGTAGATAGGCATGCATTGCTGGACCTCGCAAAAAGAAAAGAAAATTGTGACAATTCGTGCGAGAATCGTGCGACAATGGAGAGAATCGTGCGAGAATGGAGGGAGTATTATTTTTGCATTTTTATTATGATTAATTTATTCAAATATCACGACCTTTGCATTAATCTTGGTTTTGTACTCAAGTTTTAAATTATTTATAACCTAAAGGAAATATTCTTGCAATTAAACATTGGATTATAAAGAATTATTTTCCCTTTCAAGGTTTATCATTCAATCCAAGCGAGGCTATAATATTAATACAACCAATACTAAAGTCAACCATCTATTTATCATGTGCATCTCTAATAATCCAAAACTTTTGGTTTGCATAAATGCGATTTGAACATTATGTAACAAAATCCTTTAGTTTGGTAGATATTCAACTAACCCCACTACAATGAATGTTCGTATGCTTCTTGTAGTCAATTTTAAAATTCCATAAGCATTTCCTCTTTACTTATTTCGAAAACCTGTAAGTCGAAGTTACAAGTAGTAGTGTAGTACACTTTTCATTTGGAACAAATCAATTATTCAAATAAAAACTTATGAAATTTAGTTAAATAATATTTAATGTTTCATTTTTGGTACTTACTATTTTTTCTATTATAAATAGATGCCAAATAAATAATTTAAAAAAAGTCAACTCAGCTAAAGTACTGGTACACCTCGACTAAAATAAATCACATATTATAGTTAATTTTTCACAAAAATAAGTAAAGAAATAAATTACTTCTAAACAGTTGAGCAAATCGTAATTATGTTTTCCATACAATAAAAATAGATTGAAAGAATTGCTTTCGCCGATATATAAATTCTGGAATGTAATTTACAAAATTTAATAAACTCTCCCCAATTGTTTAACCTTTTGTCATCATATTAAGGTTTTTAAAAACAGTTACAAAAAAAATTATTTAAGGGAAGGTTTCAGGTTAGGTACGCCTAAACGGTTTAGGCGGGTTTTATCCATTAACTTAAGTCAAATTCATCTTATATGCCCTAATTGGGATTAATAAACCCTATTTAGGATGGGTGAACCCATTTGGTAAGGATAAAATCTGTCTAAACCGTTTAGGCGTGCCTAACGCAAGTTTTTGCCATTATTTAATAATTAACATTATTATAAAATAAATGTTGATTAAAATTATTATTGCTTCTCACCATTTAATTTATTTAACAAATCTCATTCAATCGATTACATGGGTTCAAAATTTGTAGTGTGTTGCATATATATAATTTTTCTGTAACTAAGGGTGCCTGCAATGGGGCAATTATTCCCAACTTTAAACCTATGGAGTTGGGTTTCAACCATTGTGTGAGTTTGATAAAAATGATGTGGCAATAAAAATGAAAATCTGGGTTTATATTTCAGAAGTTGGATTTTTAACAAATAGGTGGGGCCCACTGAATGAAATTGTCCGCCACTATCCAACACTTTTACTATTTAACATTTTTAAATTTGAGGTGGACCCCAATATTGTAAAAATATTGAAACATAGTAGACAAATGATCGATTTTCTTGTTTGTTGAATAGACAAGTGATCGATTCTTTTTTTCATGTAATAGTGTGATGTTGGCTTAATTTAATTTTTCTTGTTCATTATTCTAAACTTGTATTATTTTAAGTGATAATATTTTATTATGTACCACTTTTTTATATAAATAATGAAATTAAAATATGTAATTTACGAATACAATTTGCGATTTATTTTGTAATTACTTTCGAAAAATGATTATGTAAATTAATATTATAGATAAAAATCTATTTAATATATATATATATATATATATATATATATATATAGGGGTGCGTTAAAGTTACAAGTGGTCTCTTAGATGGGAGATGAGAATGAATCCTGTACATCCAAATCAAGGTTGGAACGGTTGAGATCTATTTGAGCAGCGAATTTCTAAAGTTGCATTCGGTAATGTAAAATAGTTGCATTAACGGGGTAAATTTGTCATTTTTCATATCCATTAAATCTACAAAATAGGAAAATCCCTAATTTTATGCTCCATTATCCCTAACTTTTAGGAATTTCGAATTTTAACGGATATTTTCCTAAATTAATTATTTTTATTCTTTTTCACACTCATTAATATCTAAAAAAATCTTATATTTTTTCTACATTATCGCTACTTTTTATTAATTTTGAATTTTAATGAATATTTTCCTAAATTAATTATTTTTGTATTTTTCACACATTATATCTAGGAAATCCCTAAATTTATGTTGCATTATCGCTACATTTTATTAATTTCGAATTTTAATGAATATTTTTCTAAATTAATTAACTTTGTACTTTTTTATCATTTTTAGGGCTTTTGAATTTTAAAGAAACATAGTGCAACTTTTTAAGATTATATAATGCAACTTTGCAGACTTATATAATGCATATTTGCAGGCATATATAATGCATATTTGCATGTTTATATAATGCAACTTGCACCATAAAACACACAACTGTATTAAAAAATCTTAATAATTCCATGAAGAGTAATGCAACTGTACAGGCGTATATAATGCATATTTACAGGCGTATATAATGCAACTTATATATGAAAAAAAAAACAATTATGAAATTAGCTTACAAACGCCATACACCCATCTCCCCCCCCCCCCCCTCTCTCTCTCTACCATTCACTTCCTCTATCTACATGACTGCCCGTTCACGTGAGCTCGGCGGCGCTAGCTCTCTGCCCTCAGATAATTCCTCGTCGCCATTGGAGACACTTGACTCCGACTTCGTAGTAATCCTTACTTCTCTGCTTTGCGTTCTCATCTACGTTCTCAGCCTCGTCGCCATCGCACGCTGCACCTGGATTTGCCGCCGAGAGAGAGTAGATGTCAATTTGATGGAGATGGGAGAATCCTTACCATGAACTTCTTCTTTCGACATTGGTGAAGAACGGTGGTTGCGGCTGGAAGAGGGAGGAAGATTTGGGGTTGGTAAATCTGGGTGAGGAAATGAGATTATACGCAATACAATTATGAGAGAGAATATAGGAATTAGTTAAGGAAAATATTATAATTTTAGAAGAATCTAATTATGAAATGCTAAAATACTAAAAAGCCCTTAATATGTATAATTAATTGATAAATTAGTTAATAAAATAATTATAAATATGAAATCTGGACCACACATTTTATGAAATAGAAGGATAAGATTCATTCTCATCTCCCATCTAAAGGGGACTTGTGATATGATTACACCTCTATATATATATATATATATAGTTGTGTTCATTTCCGAACTAAGTACTGTGAATGAACAATGAACTAAATATTAACCATAGATTTAAATAATCCAGCGGTTGATATGATGACATGTGTCAAATAAAATTTCTTTTTTAATATCATTAAAGGGTATTATAGGTAATGTATGTTTTTTATTATTATGGGCGGTTATTATTATTAGGTAGTAAATATTATTATATTTTATAGTAGATTTGATAATTATGGTAGTTACCTAATTTTTTGGGATTTAATTTATTTAGCTTCTTTTAGGGTTCAATTAATTTGTTAATTCACCCTCTCCTTCACGATCGTCCACCCTCTCCCTCATGATCGTCCACCCTCTCCCTCACCATCGTCCGGCCACCAGCCCTCTCCCTCACCATCGTCCGGCCACCAGCCATGGCTCTCCCTCACCGACGTCGTCGCAAATGCCGGCGAACACGCCGGCTGTATCGCTGCACGGCGAGTCAGTCGAGCCCGCCACCCTTCGTCAATCGCGCAAAACACCGCTAGGCCAGGAACGCGCAGATCTGCGCTTGGACACACTCCCCGTCGCCGGTCTGAAACCGGACGGCCACCATTCTTCCACTTATTCAGTCGCCGGCACCGACATCGCTCAGGCAGAGGGAACGCCGTCGAGTGAGAATCTCAACCATCGAAGAAGTCGGACGTAAACTGTCAAAGATTTTATTTTATTTTCTGTCATATGCGATTATCATTTTTTTTTTATGTGAGTGTCATTATTTATGAATAAATGTATCATTCTTCGAATCCAACTGACACTTGGTGGATCGCCTTCACGTCTAGATTTTATTTTTTTTCTGTCATATGCGATTGTCATTTTTATTTTATGTGAGTGTCATTATTTATGAATATATGTATCATTCTTCGAATCCGGCTGACACTTGGTGGATCGCCTTCACGTCTAGATTTTATTATTTTTGTGTCATATGCGATTGTCATTTTTATTTTATGTGAGTGTCATTATTTAT
>JAPKLW010001056.1:226391-238357 GCA_026898455.1 Plectranthus barbatus | reverse complement strand
CTAAATATTTGCTGCTTCCACTTTCGTATCTATTAGCTACTGCATTATAATATTAAGAGAAATAATTTTGTAATAACTTACGTTCTTGATATTCTCGGTTTTGTAGTCAATTACTCTATCCACACCCAAATCCTTAAGAAGCTTGGCCTTGTCTTTACCTCCACAAGTAGCAATAACCTTATTTCCGCCTAATTTTGCCAGCTGCACCAAAACAGTCCTTTAACTTAAAGAGTAAATAAATAACAATTATCTCTCACCATAGAAGGTGAAAAAAGCAGTAGAGGGTCATAAAAGAATCACTGAAACTTCTATAGCCAATGCTTTCATTATCATGAAAAACTCAATTAGGATTAAAAAAAAATAATTGTGAATGTCCAGAAGTTTCCTGTGTTTTTGGAGAAGATTTTTGGAAGAGAATCTGAAACAAATGTTCTGGAATGATGTATGCAATTAGTTTCCAGAGACGGAAAATAACAGTCTTTGTAATTCAACAGGGTCAAACTCTGGCATCCTGATTAGAATGCTACGGCTGCAATATGGAATTAGAAGCTCAAAGTATAGGAAGGCCTTTTACAAGATAAAACAAACTTATATTTTTCCTTGCACAATATTTAGAACCAACTATCAAGAGTATCAGATATATTTAAAAACTAGGAGCACTACATAATTTGGCATAGTTAAAATATACCTGGACAGCAAATTGCCCAGTCCCTCCTGCAGCAGCAGTGACAAGAACTGTTTTTCCCGAGTCCATTTGAGCTGCCTACAAAATCAAAGGAAACAGAAATAATGAGCCAAAACACTCTATATGTTCATACACTGACAAAAAAAAAAAAAAAATTCTAAATCCATTTTAAAATCACCCCCCAACTCAAAAGAATGAAAAAGATACATCAAGAATAAAGTACCTTTTCTAAAGCTAGTGATGCTGTTAGCCCTGATGTGAGCATAGCAACAACTTCTGGATCTGGTCTTGACACAGGAAGGATATGCTTTGAAGGTACCTAAATTAAAGAGAAAATATTCAATTACAAAGAATTAGCTGAAATGTTATGACCAAAGGAAAGGAATATATTTCAATACATCAAAATCAAACAAATGTTTTACCGCAGTGAATTCAGCATAACTTCCATATGTCATAATTGCAGCAGGAGTGCCAACCTTTAAGTGCTTAACTGAATCACCTATAGCAGCAATTATACCCACAGCCTGGAGATAAAAGATAGCATCTGTGAACTGGGAATTTGAAGATGGCACTATACCACAGCACTCTTTCTTAGTAGTACTACTTCCGGATGCCAACATGCATGGTGCTAATGCAGATAGGTAAGTACTGAAGATAAAGTTGAATGACCTCAAAATTCAAATGAAAAGTTAAAGTGGTGAACTGATCTGGAAAGTAGAAGGTTTCATGAAGAGCATCAAGACCCAGTAAATCTACAGGTCTTCATAAGAATTTATAATTATCTTTTTTAAATGGTATAATCGATTACATTGTTAAGAAATTAAAAAATTCTCATAAATAAACTAAAAGCATCATTTTCTTCATTGCTATTTAGTCTAATAATGATGCCTTATATAGCTAGTGATATTTACAACGTTTGCACAAGCTTTTTCATTAAGATTTTAGCCATCCAGATTTTCAAATTAATAATTGAGATCGGTTTCTAGATCTTGGGTTCAAGTTCCTATTGCATCTTTCCCACACACATATATACTAACCTCGAACCCGGCATCAAATGGAAGCAATGAAGCAGTGTCTTTATCGCTCCCACTAAAGTATCTTCCAGAGCTAAAGTTCACCTGTTAAAATTGATGATAAGCATGTCAGTTTTTATTGAGATATAGCACAAAACAATCAAACCATCTCAGGAGAAGCTCACACATGCCATAAAAACTAAAGTTTTGCGAAGTTGTAGTGAATTTACTGTTTACCTTAGACATGTTTACTCATTTCAATTAAATCCTAAGAAACAATGAATAACAATTATCATCAACAATGAGATAAATAAACTTACATCACTAGCATTGACCCCAGCATATATGATCTTCAAAAGAACATAATCTGGTTTGAGCGGCAATCTCAATGATGCCCGCACTACTCTTGTTGCACTTCGAAAATTGTGACTGAGAGTGTGAACAACTCTGAAGGACAGGTTTGACACAATGAATGTTAAGCTAAAGACAGGTGGCCTGAGAAGAAGAGGTGATCATATACACATGTACCTACATCTTCTCAAAACTTTGAGGGATTTGTACATTCACTGGGACGACATCTGGTGACTTTTTCCTTGAAGCCTTAGGGTGAATTCGATATTTATCTTCTTCTGCAGGAGTTGGCCAATACTCCATGCCCCTTCTGTTTGATATCCACAAGCAAGCCCCAGATTTACTTTCATCACTAATAAGATCAAATGCACCTGCATAAGCAGTGAACTAAAATCAATCTAAAGGTATAGTTCATTGGGCAATACATAATTTCTATAAGCTTTAGAGAATGCAGAACTTCGAAATAATGTACTGATTCTACAAATGGCTTATTCCTCATGGATAAGAAATTTTTTAAGAATAACAGGCTAATTGACTTCTACAGTTGTCATAGTTACTCTAAACTGCTCAATTTCAGATTTCAAGAGCAAGAACATAATTAACTGCATGTTCATTCCTCAATTATATTCATAAGTCGACAAAATGAAAAAACCTGAAATGCAAATAAATATTAGATGGGTTTACCTTTGACAATCATTTCCATATTCAGAAAGCCCCCCATCAGTCCAATAAACTTAGGGTCCATCTTAGCAGCCAAGTCAGTTTCAACAAACTGCATAAGTTATTAGTTGAAAGTTATAAAAGTCACAACCTTAGAAGTTCATAATAGTCAAGTTTAACCAGATCAAGACTAAGAAACATATTACACAATAGTATACAGATAAAACATTCTGTAGTGGCACAAGCAGGCGATTAGTTGTATTATACTGTACATTCCAGAATACACAGTATAATCTGTTTGATAAGAAAACTACTTGGAAAAGCAATCAACACCTCATTATTCATCCACTATGTCAGTCATCTCTTGCAACTTTACCAGTTAAACCAAATAAACGCAGAAAATCAATATTATGTAGTTGCATTAAACATGAATGACAAAACAATCTGTGATAGGGTAGACAAGAGCTTTAGTTGTTTACTTGACTTTGTTGCATATTTAAATTGACCAGTCTTCCCTGTTTGTCTTGACTCAACAAGACATTCCGAGAGAATTATAATACAATGTTCAACTTTTCAGATTTTTGGCCTCAGAAATTATGGAGAACAGAATCAAGAATTAGGCAGTATATATGCCTGGTACTTCTTTAAAATTTTCTCAAAGGCTATTGTCTTGTTTCTCAGCTACTATGTTACATATCTATATATGGTCTTGTAGCACGAGAAGTTGATAGACAAACTTTATGGTTCCATACCATGGATGATGAGATAGAATATTTATCAAGGTGCAGATCCAATCAACTCTGCTAAAGAAACAATCTAAAGTTTGTCTTCTAGGTAATGAACTCGGCTAATTTTGTAGTTCCCTTGTACAGTCACAGGCATTGTTCAATATCAAATATTAACTTTCAGTCAACCAAAGCAAAAGCTATGCTTTGTAAATTACAGTTTATCAAGCTTTTTTTTTATTGCAGGGAAATTATGATGCCTATTTTTCTTAAGGGAAAATGTAATCTGAAACGTATCTCACCTCAGGGCAAAGGACATTAACACGAATTCCTTGACGCTTGTAGAGAGCCAGCGATCTGGTAAATAAAACTACTCCCCCTGCATTTTTTTTTTCCATTCAGAACAAAATGACTGTAGTAGTGAAAACTCATAAAGACACAAGAAAGCAACATATATCGAGAATAAGTACATCCAAAAATTATGGAAAATAAAAAACCGAGGTCCAAGTATACACATCACAAGTAGCAGCAAACCTTTCGAGCCAGAGTAAATAGGGTCGGCATACATTGGGTACAACCCTGAAGCGGAGCCAACGTTAATGATCACACCAGGTTTCTTAACCTCCTTCATTGCACGAATCTGCGAAATCCAAATGAAAATTAGATATTAGAACCCCAAGTAAAAGGGGAATATATCAACATACAAACTGAACGGATGCCAGGAAAAGATCAACTTCATCTTCAGGAAGCAAGCTAACAAACGAAATCATACAATCATTTTGCGTTACATACCAAATTCCCATCTTCATTTGCAATTGTAACAACTTTGATGCAACAAAATAAAACAAAAAACTCATACCGCGAGGCGCGTCGACTCAATCACTGCTACAAAATTGATATCAACAGCGCGCCTCCATGATTTATAGCCAGCAGTCTGGTCCTCGTAAAACGAAATTGGAGTCGCAATTCCTGCACAGTTGATACAGACATCCAATCCTCCGAACGTGTCAACATGCTTACGGAAGGCCGCAGCAAGTTCATCTGCCACGAAATCAAACATCTCGGCATACTACTTCCACAGACAAATTACAGTTCCGCTGTAAATATGAGTATCGTTCCCTTACTTGAGTCGGCGACATCGCATTTGAAGAACAGCACCGGCGGAAGCCTCAGGTCGGTTTGAATCTTCCGAACTTCTTCTTCAGCCAGTGATGCAACTTGTTTCCCTCTGTCTTCAGCAAAATCGACGATGGTGATGAAAATTCCTTTCTGCGCGAGTGCCAACACTAATGCTCGGCCGATCCCGGAGGCGCCGCCGGTGACGATGGCTGAGTGGCCGGGCTTCAGCTCCATTATCCTTGACTGATGATCGCTTTTCTCCCTTTCGAGTTTTGACTAAATGTCTACGCTAGCCATTACACACACATCTATCTACATATATAGTAAGAGCGTGTGAATGCAACATTTTGGCATATCCTTCTCGATTTTAGCGCCCGAGACGGTGAGATTTATTTATTTAATACTCCCTCCCTCCCGAGTTATTAGTCTCATTTGCTTTTGGTACAGTTACCAATATTTGTGAGTGTAGTGGAATTAATATTTTATTAGTGTGAGAAGATTTTTTTCCATTTTAGGAAATAAGACTAATAAGTTTGGACGGACGAAAAATGAATATGGGACTAATAACTCGGGACGGAGGGAGTATTTTTTAGATAATATTTTGTCTTAATTATGAACTAGTACCAATTAAATTAATAAGGGAAGGTCTTGGGTTAAGCACACCTAAATAATTTAGGTGGGTTTTATCCATTAACTTAAGCCCAAATCTATATAATATATCTTAATTGAGATTAATAAAACTTATTTGGGATGGGTCAACCCATTTGGGTAAGATAAAACCCGCCTAAATCGTTTAGGTCTGCCTAATGCAAGTTTTTGTCAATTAATAATATTATATACTTTTAAATTATTTTTAAAATTTTATTAATTTGTATCATAAATTAAAGTCTTATTATTTAAACATAATAAATAAATTAAATAAATGACAATATAATTTTATTGAGATTTTTATTATTTGTAGTATGTATATATATGCTATAATTCTTCCGCACTAGTCAATTAGTCACATATTGACCGGACATAATAATTAATGTTTGTTAGCATAGTTAAATTAATAATTTTTGTAGTGGATGTAAAAAATTTATCATTTTATGAAATGTGACTTATATATTGTGACAAACCAAAAAGAAAAACGAAATTAATATGGCGGGACAACGGGAAGAACATAAAAGATTAGTAATTAAAATTAAATAAAAATGAGAAATAAAATTAATATTGATGTTATATTTTATTTTATTTTATTTGGAGGAGATTTGACAAAATGTCATTTAGTATATTAATGAAAGTTATATTGGCGAATAAAATTATATACATTTAAAAATTTACTAAGAAATAGAGATAAATTTTGGCTGGAACATTTATACTAGTATTCTTTAATATATTGATAGATAGGTAATTCTATATATAGCCACAAAATTTCTCAACATAGCCACAATCTTTTTAAAAGATAAAATTTTTATTTTATTTGACCATTTTATCCCATAGCCCCAATTAAAAGTCATAACTTAAAATAAAAACTAATTTATTAAGCTGTGACATTAGATAAAATCATGTGTCATCTTCTCTTATTCTCAGAGAAGCTATCATGGTGGCTTCTCTATGATTTTGAACATCAACCCTGCGCAAGACCTATTTCCAATATGAAATATCTTCCAAATATCTGATGTAAGCCATCGACTGAAACATCAAGATCTAAATTAACAGATGATTTTGCACATATAATTTATTCACGAACAATTTAATGCATTAAAAGTAGTATAAATCCCCTTTGGGAGCGACGGCGGTGATCAGCAATCAAGAACAAGTTAAAGTAATAACAATTCGAAATTATACTCATCAAAATCAAACTCATACAGACAATCATATATAATGTTGGCGATTGCAATTGGGATCACGATGGTTTGCGGCGATTGAAGTTTTTTTATTTCCATGAAAATTGGGATCAGGAGGTTAGCAATTCCGAACGCCGTGCCCATTGCAATTCTTACACTGCTTTCCCAATTAGGGTTTGTAATCTAAAAATTCAAAGTTTAATTTTTATTCAGGATAAAATGGTAAAATAAAAAATAATAGTTATTTTTTATAAATTTTGTGGCTATGTTGAGAAATTTTGTAGCTATGTTTAGAATTACCCATTTGTAAATTGATCAATATGTTATTTTCTTTTATGAAATATGTTTCATTTTTACGGTTGTTAATGTTAAACAATTTTGCTAATTTTATTCTGTTGAGATTGTTGAGCAAGTATGGAAGTTGTTAAATATTAAAAATCTAGGTTTTGTTTAATACATCTGAAGATTTAAAAAAAAAAAAAAAAAAAACCACACTTACGTTTTATATATAACGATTTTTTTTTTTTGAATTACAGTATAAAATTGAAAGAAAAGAAAAAACTTATAAATTATTATGAGTTTCTGAATTACGGCAACTTAAATGCTCATTATTTTTTTTAAAAAAACATTGAATTTATGTACATTGACGGCTATTGATTTATAATGGGTGATAAAGTATCAAATTAGGGTTGCATGAATATCTTTTGTAAATACATGTCTTTTGTATTTTTTCATATCTTTCTAGGGTTTATATTTTTTTAGGGTTTGTTACACACTTTATAAACTCTATATATACGTACATCAATAAAATTCTCATTCAAGCCGAATAATTATATTTTCTATCATGGTATCAGCCTAACCGATCCTTCTCTCCATCTCAACGGCGGCGCCTCTCTTCCCTCTCTCTCTTTCACTCAATTTCCTTTCTTGGTTGCTTGGTACTTCCCGTCGCCATGGCACCTGACGGCGATACCCTTCCCCTATCCACTCTCATCCATATGATTACTATCAAATTATCTTCATCGAACTTCCTCCTCTGGCGTTCACAACTTGTTCCTCTTTTAACATGCCAAGACCTTATGAAATTTATTGATGGTTCGTCCCCACCCCCGCCGCAGCATCTTTCATCGCCGGACCAGCCAAATCCGGCGTATTCGGCATGGCGCATTCAAGACCAGCGCCTCCTCAGCCTTCTCTTCTCCACTCTCTCCGAGGAAGCAATGGCCGAAGTTCTTGATTGCTCGACTTCCCGTACGGTTTGGCAGGCCCTAGATGCGGCCTTTAGTAACAAGTCCAAGACCAGAGAACTCCGGCTCAAAGATGATCTTCAGACCATCAAGCGTGGTTTGCGTTCTATCACCGACTACGCACACGATTTTAAATAGCTTTGTGATCAACTCACCGCCATCGGCAGACCCGTCGATGACACATACAAGGCACATTGGTTTCTCCGTGGTTTAGGATCGGCGTTCGCCTCATTCTCTGTCGCACAAATGGCCCTACCGGTTCTTCCATCTTTCCGGGATCTCGTCTCCAAGGCCGAGAGCTTCTCGCTCTTTCAGGATACCATGGAAGCCGCTCCCGCCTCCAAAGTCGCTTTTTACTCTAATAAGTCTTCTGGCTCTTCTGCAGGTCGATCTCAAAACAACAACAGCAAGGGTTACTCCAACAACAATAATAACAACGGCCGCAACTCCGGGACCCGCGGTCGTGGTCGGGGTTTCTACAAACCCCGTTGTCAAATTTGCCGAAAGGAGGGTCATTATGCTACTTTCTGTCATGACAGGTACTCTCGGTCGGCTTCTCGCCAGCCCGACGCACACCTTGCTGAGGCGTTTCAGGCGGACTGTTCGATCTCCTCTCCGACCCCGTCCGATTGGTACCTCGACACGGGCGCCTCTGCACATATGACTCCCGACTCCGGTATTCTTGATTCCTCCCTCCCTTATTCCAGCTCTGACAACGTTGTTGTGGGTAATGGTGCTTCTCTTCCTATTTCTCGCATTGGTTCATCTCGCGTATCGAATTCTATTCAATTATTGGATGTTCTGGTGGTTCCCTCATTGACGAAAAGTCTTTTATCTGTCAGCAAACTAACGTCCGGCTTTCCTATTGATGTTTTGTTCTCTGACCGATATTTTACCATTCAGCATCGGGTAACAAGAGAGGTTCTAGCTCGCGGGCACCGTAATGCTGGATTATACACGCTCGATCATGCCCAGCCGGCCTTCATTTCGCAGCTCAAGAAAAACAACCTACGGGCATCTTTTGAGTTATGGCATAGCCGTTTAGGGCATGCATCTTTTGATTTAATTTCGTTATTGTGTAAGCAAGGTCACATTGCTGTTTCCTCTATTTTACCTAAACCGGGTCTTTGTGCTTCTTGTCAACTTGGCAAAAGTTCACGCTTGTCATTTTCTCTTAATGAAAAACGTTGCTCAAGAGTTTTGGATCTTATTCATTGTGATTTGTGGGGTCCTACTCCTGTTACTTCTATTGCCGGTTTTCGATATTATGTTGTTTTCATTGACGACTACAATCGTTTTACTTGGTTTTACCCACTGGTGCGCAAATCGGATTTCTTTACTATTCTGAAGTCATTTACTGTTATGGTTGAAAATCAATTCTCTACATCCATCAAACGCTTTCAAAGTGATGGCGGAACAAAATTTACTAACACTGCTGTACAGGAGTTCTTTGTCTCTAAAGGTATTCTCCATCGGCGCTCCTGTCCTTACACTCCATCTCAGAACGGTCGTGCGGAGCGTAAACATCGCCATATCACGGAGACAGGCCCCACCTCTCTCTTTCAGTCTCGCCTACCTCTCACACACTAGGTTGACGCCTTCGGAACAGCCGCATACACTATCAATTGCATTCCTTCATTGGTTCTCGGCGGCAAGTCCCCTTTTGAACTTCTATTTGGTTGTATTCCTCATTATGCTCACTTTCACCCGTTTGGCTGTCGTGTATACCCTTGTCTCCGTGATTATGCAGCCAACAAGTTCTCCAGGCGCAGCACTCCTTGTATCTTCGTGGGTTTCTCCTCGATGCACAAGGGATTTCGATGCCTCGATCCGGCCACGGCACGCGTCTATGTTACACGCCATGCGCGGTTTGATGATATGTTATTTCCTATGGTCGATTCCTCCACTTCGGCTCCTATGTCTCGGCTAGCGACATTGGAGGCGGGAGCGGCTTCCATGGAATCGTGAAAGAGCGAGAAGCTCTCGGCCTTGGAGACGAGATCTCGGAAAGATAGAAGAACCAGTAGGGCCATTTGTGCGACAGAGAATGAGGCGAACGCCGGTCCTAAACCACGGAGAAACCAATGTGCCTTGTATGTGTCATCGACGGGTCTGCCGATGGCGGCGAGTTGATCACAAAGCGATTTAAAATCGCGTGCGTAGTCGGTGATAGAACGCGAACCACGCTTGATGGTCTGAAGATCATCTTTGAGCCGGAGTTCTCTGGTCTTGGACTTGTTACTAAAGGCCGCATCTAGGGCCTGCCAAACCGCACGGGAAGTCGAGCAATCAAGAACTTCGGCCATTGCTTCCTCGGAGAGAGTGGAGAGGAGAAGGCTGAGGAGGCGCTGGTCTTGAATGCGCCGGATTTGGCTGGTCCGGCGATGAAAGATGCTGCGGCGGGGGTGGGGACGAACCATCAATAAATTTCATAAGGTCTTGGCATGTTAAAAGAGGAACAAGTTGTGAACGCCAGAGGAGGAAGTTCGATGAAGATAATTTGATAGTAATCATATGGATGAGAGTGGATAGGGGAAGGGTATCGCCGTCAGGTGCCACGGTGATCCTTATATTGACATTACTGGATTTGGTGATCCTTATATTGACATTACTGGATTTCATTCGATTGTCGGGGCCCTACAGTATCTTACTATCACTCGTCCAGATATTGCCTTTGCAGTTAATCATGTCAGCCAATTTCTCCATGCTCCGACTAACGATCATTTTCTGGCCGTCAAACGTATACTACGTTATGTCAAAGGAACGTTGTCGCACGGACTCACTTTTTCTCGCCACTCGACTTGCGATCTCACTACCTATTCGGATGCTGATTGGGCAAGATGTCCGGATACACGTCGATCTACCTATGGCTATGCTATTTTCTTGGCCGGAAATCTGGTTTCTTGGAGTGCCAAAAAGCAGCCCACTGTAGCCCGCTCCAGCTGTGAATCTGAATATCGCACGATTGCCTATACTGCTGCTGAGGTTCTCTGGATTCGATCCCTATTAAGTGAATTGCACTTCACGCTTTCGCACTCGCCTATCCTCTATTGCGACAATAAAAGCTCGATTTTCATGACTCAGAATCCGGTTGCTCATAAACGTGCGAAACATATCGACATCGACTACCATTTCGTTTGAGAGCTCGTCCAAACAAACAAGTTGAAGACCGAGTTCATCCCTTCTGATCGACAGGTCGCTAATATATTTACAAAATCTCTTGGCCGTTCGCTGTTTGACTACTTTCGGGACAAGCTTCGAGTCTTTCCGGTGCCGACGTCTCGCTTGAGGGGGGATGATAAAGTATCAAATTAGGGTTGCATGCATATCTTTTGTAAATATATATCTTTTGTATTTTTTCATATCTTTCTAGGGTTTATAGTTTTTTAGGGTTTGTTACACACTTTGTAAACTCTATATATACGTACATCAATAAAATTCTCATTCAAGCCGAATAATTATATTTTCTATCAATGGGCTCAATCAAATTTCGACATTCGAAGAAAACACAAACACCTCTGCTTTAATGTTTCCTTTATGATTTGGTAATGGTAGATATGTCCCGGTCTAGTCTATACAAGTTTTATGGAAATTAAGAATAAATGAAGGCAAAAATAAAATGTGTCTTTTGAACGGAAGAAATTCAGTGTAAAATTAATTTCAATCGAAATATTGAAATGTGATTCATCAGTCATAGCTAATTTCCGATTAGAATTAACATTCCAAACAATATTCTCATAAAGGAAAATAGGAAATATATCCAAAATTTTTACAAATTACGGAAATATATTCTCAAGTTTTTTATTATGAAATTATATTTTAAAGTTTAGTTTTGTTAGGGAATTTCGTACTCTTTTGATGACTCAGCGGTTAAGTGTTACGTGATACTGATGTTGCTTTGACTCAATGCTATGTGGTAACCACATAATAAATAATGTGACATTTTTTATTTTTAATTATGATTTTAATTTTTAATATATTTTAATTTAATAATTAATGTATTTAAAAAATTAAAATTTTATTTAAAAAAATATCAAGTATTTACCACGTGAGACTACATCAACCCTCCTTGACATTGACTCAATGATACATTAGCTTCACGTATCATTTAAATCGTGAATCATCAAATGAGTATAAAATTTCTAACACTTAAATTATAAGATATAAATTTTTAACCAAAAAATAAAATAAAATTAGCATATCTATTATATATATATAAAAGCAAGATGTTTGCAATAATTACAAAAATGCCATTTTCCCTCCAAAATCACCACTCACATTATTATTTTATTATTTTTCCTTTTTCTAACTAATATATCTACATTTTCTCTCTA
>JAPKLW010001056.1:183595-225991 GCA_026898455.1 Plectranthus barbatus | reverse complement strand
TTTTTTTTTATCACAATCATAATTAAGTCGACCTTCACTTCCCCCCTTTTGAGTTTCAATTGAAATTTAATGGCAAAAACTTGCGTTAGGCACGCCTAAACGGTTTAGGCGGGTTTTATCCATACCCAAATGGGTTCACCCATCCCAAACAGGGTTTATTAATCCCCAATTAGGGTATATTAGATGGGTTTGGGCTTGAGTTAATGGATAAAACCCGCCTAAATGATTAGGCGCGCCTAACACCTTCCCAAATTTAATTGTTACCTCTGATTGCAGAAAAAAATATGCGTTAATCTTTGGACGTTTCTTGGATAACATATTATTTAATTCGAGATGAGATTATGAGAAGTTAGATGGTGAACTTATATTTTGGACACAGGGTACATTGTACATATTTCCTTCTCTCTACTGAATAGTCTATGTTTGGTGCATTCTTTGTGTTTATATTTTGGACTTTAGGGAGTGCAAATAAAACTATTCTATTTTTTTACCTGTACTATCTCTTAATGCTCTAATAATGTAGGTGTTAATGTTTTGTTATGCAGGTCGGTATATATTGTATACACTGTACTTGGCGATGTCAGTATATTCGTTGTTGGCAAGGATGAGTATGATGAGCTTGCCCGTAAGTAAATCATTAGATATTCTCTTTCCAGGACTGTTGGATTCAATATAATGAATGTGCTATTAAGTTACATCACATTCTTTAGGGAATATTATAGAAATGCTTTATTTGCCTTATTTAATGATGAAACCTGATATTCTTGAAAGATTTGAATACACGTTGGCATCTACTTCTCTGGATGTGGTGTGGTCTGTCTTAAACATCCAATCCAGTGTTTTCAGATGTATTTCTCAGCAATTCTATCTTGATAATGTATATTTCTTCATCTAGTGTCGGAAGCTATCTTTGTTATAACCTCAGCAGTGAAGGATGTGTGTGGAAAACCTCCAACTGAACGTCTTTTTCTTGATAAGTATGGAAAAATCTGCTTGTGCTTGGATGAGATTGTCTGGAAGGTGAGGCGATCTTTCCCTTTTCTATTTTTACAATGTCGATACATGATAAAATTAGTGCCATTCTGATGAAATTACTTGGAAAGTTTTATGCTGAACTCCTGTAGGGTACCTGGTATCTAGTTAGCCTTTTTCTAATCTTCATTGAATTCTTTCATTTGCTCCTACTAGGTTTTCCTGCATCGCTGAATACTTCCGGAGCAGTTTAGCTCATAAGTTTTGTTTGTGTGTGTGACTTATGGGGGTTAATGTGCACCCAAGGGATTTCCATCCAATTAAAACGGCTCTGTATGCCATGAAGATTGCAATTTCCCCAAGTTTTGAACCAAATATAACCAAATCCTTTCGATATAGTCATTGATCCATGCTGCAAATCCTTACACATTTTGTAACCTAAGATTAGTTTCACTTTCACGAATGCTACATTTGATGTGTTTCCCTTGTTTTGAAGGGTCTATTGGAGAACACGGACAAGGACAGAATCAAACGACTCATACGATTGAGACCACCAACTGACTTCTAATGGACTGATGAGTTGTAGTTCCCAGTGTATGAACAGGCCCCTGTCCAGTTGCTGCAATTACTATCTACAAACACTTATTGCTATATTTGGCTATTGATTCTGTATTATTGTGGTTTTAGCTGTTGTTAACAATAGCTGCAGTTTGGTGTTTGGTTTTACTATCAGTTTGCATCTGCCATCTGCTAATACTGTAGATTTTGTCAAAACTTTGTAAGTTTCTTTAAATAGATGTATGTTTCAAGAGCTTGGGTGGACTCTTGATAATTCCTGAGTCATTGCTACTTTTATTTATGCCAATATATTATTTGTTTATTTTTTGCATGCTATTTTTCTAATAAGCAAGTTTGCATTGAATAAGGGAATTTCCTTGCTCTATATAAATTTGGACGTTGTGTTTCCTTGCGCTCTCTTTTTTTCTTGGCTCTCATCACTTTTTTTTCAAGTCTGTCTAGTTTACATCCATGTCCTGAACTTCATTTTTTTGAACTTTGTATGGAACAATATTATAAGTTGATATAATTGAGGTCAAACGTTTAAATTTATTAATTCATATTGAGTTTGAACATTAAAGTATGCAAATGTTATTGATTTACTTACATCCATATTTGTTTTCTATTGTCTCCTCTCATCTCTTTCTTTACACACAGAACATACTTTATTTCTAATCTCTCATTTATCGACACACTCATTTGAGCTTTTATCTCTTATCTTTCTTTCAATTTTATACTCCCTCCGTCTCAAATTAATAGTCCCATTTCGAAATGACACAATAACCAATGTTTGTGAGTGTAGTGGAATTAATATTTTATTGGTGAGAGTGAAAAAGTTTATCATTTTAAGAAATGGGACTAATAAATGGGACAAACCAAAAAGGAAAGTGGGACTAATAAATTGGGACGAAGGGAGTATAAACTTGTATTTTTTATTTTTTCTCTTTTTTTATAATTCCATTTCTTTTATTAGTTTATTCATGGTCTTAAAATATACTCTTATCAAAATTACTCTCCAAGCAATAAAAGTGTGTATGCTCCAAACATATTTATTAAAAAAACATATTGTTAAATTTATAATATAAATATAATTATAAAAATTAATCTCGACTTCCAAATTTAAATATTAATTATTTATTATTTTAATTAATTTTAAAATTTGTACCATAAGAATTCAAGAAGATAAAAAAATGTGGAAATATTTTTAAATACCCATTTTTATAAAATACATCACAAAAATACTCACTTCTTATAACACATAAAAGGGAAAATAGGGAAATATATCCCCATCTTTTACAAATTAGGAAAATATATCCCCAAGTTTTTCTGTTAGGGAATTATATCCCAAAGTATAGTTTTGTTAGGGAATTTTGTCCTCCTTTGCTGACTAAGCAGTTAAGTGCAATGTGGCGCTGAGGTGGTATTTGACTCAATACCACATGGTGCCACATCAACGCCACATGGCAAATGACGTGGCATTTTTAATTTAAAAATATATAAATATTAATTAAAAATTAAAATATAATAGAAAAAGAGTAAAATTTATATATAATTTATTAATTATTGTCTTATTATACTCTTTTTTGAATAATGATTTAATTTTTAATTAATATTTATATAACTTTATTTTTTTCATTAAATTATTATTAAAATATAAAATTATAATTTGAGTTATATATATATTATATATGTATATTAATAATATTTATTTTATTTCGTTCATAAAAATAAATGAATATTTATTTTGTATTAAAATATTGTTAATAAAATAATAATGATTATAAATTCAGATTTTTTTTATTTTTTAAAAGAAATCAGATTTCTTGTGAATTTTTAAAATAATAAAAAATCTGAATTATTATTATTATCATTATTATTTTATAATAATATTTTAATACAAAATAAATATTCATTTATTTATATGAACGAAATAAATAAATATTATTAATATACATAATATATATATATATATATATATATATAACTCAACTTTTAATTTTATATTTTAATATTAATTAAAATTAAATAATTATTCAATAAAGAGTAAAATAAGACAATAATTATTTATATAAATTTTACTTTTTTTAATTAATATTTATATATTTTAAAATTAAAAATACCACGTCATTTGCCATGTGACGGTGATGTGGCACCATGTGGCATTGAGTCAAATACCACCTCAGCGTCACATGGCACTTAACTGCTTAGTCAGCACAGGAGGACAAAATTCTCTAACAGAATTATACTTTGGGATATAATTCCCTAACAGAAAAACTTGGGGATATATTTCCCTAATTTGTAAAAGATTGGGATATTTTTCCCTATTTTCCCCATATAAAAAATACTCAAAAGTACAAAATTTTACATGGGGAAGTGTTTTTTGCCAAATTTAATTCAATCATTGTTTATATGATTATGATATGATTACTAAAAATAGATTTTGTAATTAAGATATTAGTTTCAACTATAAAAAAATGAAAATTGATTTTTTGTATTTTCTGTCCGAGTCTGTTTCGGCCTTATTCGGGTCAGACTTGTGAAACATACCAAGACCGACCCAGATATAGAAGGGTCAGACTTGGAACAGACCGAAACTGACCCGGATCTGACCCGATACCGACCCGGATCTGACCTGGGTCAGAATCGAGTCTGAACCGGTCGGTTTCATTATTTTTTCATATGCATAATTTTTCCTACTTTTTTCACGCACTATGGTCCAATAAAGTCATAAATATTCTGACATGAAAATTACATGACCATCAATTATTTACATGCATTATTGTCATATGTGCATTATTTTCCCAACTTTTTACATGCAATATTGGTCAAATGAGCTCATAAAGTATACTTACATGAATAATGCATGACAATCAAATTTCTTTTTGACTACATGAGTAGATGCAAATTTCGCGTACATTGAAATGCAGATGAGTAAATATTTGGCCATTTACTATATTGACAAGTCCAATCAATTCATTAAAATAATTGAGATTGATTTGTATATAAAATCCAATTCATCTGCAAAAGACGAAGCATACACATTCACTATATCTTCGTTCCTTCTACTCTCCATCTTCCACATATTCACTTTATTTTCTCATTTCCCTCTTTTGAAAATGGATAATTGGTGCACTATCTTTGTTCGTTACAATGGGTAATTTGATGATCCATGCAACTACGTGGGTGGAGAGGAAAGGTTGATTTAGATCTCAATGACCAATCTTTCCATATAGTATCTAAGAAGCAGCATCCAGTCGCTTCTGGATTCCGAAATTATTCAACTTAAGTATAATCTGTATTATACAGCCCAGAGTCGCAGTGAAAAAAATGTAAGATCGTTGTTGGCGACGAATGTAGATTTGCAGCGACTTTGCACTGTTTTTTCAGAGCCCAATGTTTATGTTGTTTTCAACAATGTAATCAACAGTGGTGTTGGGAGTTCTCAGCGGGAACCATCCCCGTACAAACCGTTCATATCTCTCTTTAGTCCACGCCGCATGCTACTTTCAGTCCATGTTCGGGGGACCTTCAAAGGTTCGATTCTTCTATGTTTTTTTATCAACCTTACGAAGGTGGTGCAAGCGAGAGTTCACATATTCCCGATTTAAATGAGGGAGGCTGAAGACTCGTCTGAGTCAAAGGATGAGGATTTCAACAAATCTTTAATGCATTGTACATTGGCTGAATTTTCTGCCTGGGTGCAATCTGTTGGTGGTATGAATGCTTTTGTTTCAAATCTTTTGTCGGATCATCCTCTACCCGAAGGTCTGGAAGTCCATTCCATTGGATAATTCTGATTCACTCGTCCTGCAAGACGTCGCAGCCATAATGGACCAGGAGTTGACAGAGGGTGCCATATTTTGGAGCAGAGATGATCTGCTCGTTGCTATTGGTCCCTGGCATATGGAGCAGAGACAAGAATTTAAAGTTGCCCGATTTGATAGTACTCGTGTTGAGTACAAGTGCAAACGAGAAAGAGTTGTTAGTTTCTTATACGTGCTACGTGCAAAGCCCATTGTTGGATTGTATACAAGTTCAAACCTATTCATAATTGTAGGATGAATCTTGCTGGAGTTGGAGCACTTAATGTTTGTTCAAAAGTTGTGGTTGCTTATTTTGCAAGGAAGATGCGTCGGCAAGGGTCACTCATCAAACTGCGTGAGATTATGACCGAATTGCAAAGAAATTTTGGCATCCGAACGAGTTATGGTGTTGCAATGAAATGTTAGAACGCAACCATTTCAATGTTGTATGGTGGTGTCGAAGATTCTTTCAAGACGCTGCCGAGGTACCTCGAGGTACTTGTTCAGTATAATGCAGGGACCCTGACAGATCTTGATATTGATCCAGATGGATGTTTTTGCCACTTGTTTGTAGCACTAGGTGTTTTGTCGAAGTGCTTTCGAGTCTTCCCTGAGACAGGTTATTGTTGTCGATGCTACTCATTTGAAGGGAAGAAACAAAGGAGTTTTATTTGTTGCTGTTACAAAAGATGGTAATGAACATGTCTTCCCACTTGCCATTGGTGTAGGCCCGATAGAGAATGACGAGTCTTGGATTTGGTTTATGACTCGACTCCGGATGGCTTTTGGCTGCAACGATCAATTATTGATCATCTCCGACCAGCACATTAGCATTTCGAATGCTATGAGCACAGTGTATCTAGGTACCGCTCATGGACTTTGTTTTTATCATTTACAGAACAAATTGACCAACTTCCGTCCGAACATTGTCCCGTTGTACCATTGTGTTGCGTATGCGTATCGGTCGGCTATATTTAAGCAGGCTATGGATCAAATGAAAGTTTCAAATCCGACAGCCTACGACAAGTTAATGGATGTTGGACCTGAAAAGTGGGCTAAATCAAAGTGTCATGTCCGCCGGTGCAGTTTATTGACCTCAAATGCGTCCGAGGTCTTCAATGCAAGACTGCTGGATGCTCGTCGTTTGCCAATCTACTCGCTTATAGAAGTGTATAGAAGATGCATGATGCCTCTGACGAGTGCGTCTACGTGAGGGTGTAGAGGTCTCCGGTTGTGATCCTCCCTCTGTCTCCCCACTAGCTCCACTCCCAACCTAGTGATGGCCCCGGGCCGGTTCCGGTTCGGAACCGCCGGTTCTGGTTCCCGGATAAATGGAACCGGAACCGGCCCTGCTAGAGGAGGTTAAGGTTCCGGTTCCGAACCGGAACCGGCGGTTCGAAATTTTTTTTTATTATTTTTTTTTTTCAGTGACACGTGGCGCTCTCTGATTCGTCGATTTTCGAATTTTTAAAAATATTTTCAACGGTTCGGAACCGGAACCGCCTGTTCCGGTTCGGGCAAAACCTTGAACCTGAACCGGCCCGTCTGTAGCCGGTTACGGTTCCGGTTCGGAACCGTTTTCACGGTTCCGGTTCCGAACCGTGGAACCGGCGGGCCGGTTCCGGGCCGGTTCAGCCGGTTCCGGTTCGGTTTGGCCATCACTATCCCAACCCGTCCTGCACCCCGTCCTATACCATGTACAGGATTCTCTGGCAGTCAGAACTGTACCCCAATCAGATTGTCTATCTCCAAAGAAGTAAAATACAACATTTCCTTCTCGGCAAGAGCAGCTTCCAAATTAAAAGTCACTTCAAGCTGTGAATTAACTAACTAACAATTAGAAAAATATTAAAGGATAATCTAGATAGCCAACAAATTACATATTTTATCTTGAATAAAGACTTGTCCCCAATCAATCGTCTCTAGCCTCGTGAACTCCCATTTCACAAATCGAGGGAGTGCATTAGGCATTCGCAGAATAGCGCATGCAAGACCCAACTTAAAAAAAACTCTTGTAGGTCTAAAAATTAATTAACAAAATTAAATTATACATGTAACGCTCAAATAGGTCCGCCTAAAGTAAAGCTCCCTCCACTGATTCCATCTGCTCTGGTGGGGGCAAGGTCCAAATAATAACATAAACACTGAAAAATATATGCCCCCATGGAAATGAACCCCACCTACCCAAATCCTCAACCAGAACATATACCCAACTCTCAATCTTTCGTTTTTCAGAAAGTCCTAAAGTAAAATTTCACGCTGCTAATATATTAGCCACCCTCAAGTATAAATCCTGATTAGTGCGTTTTATTTTTCTATCCCTAAAAATCATCAATAACTCTCTAGCACTAAGATTCTTACCCCCACAAACAGTAACGCCCCAATTTCGTAATAATTAAAAGAGCGCTACTAAAATACAAATTTACTTATGTCTTTCCTTTTTAATTAATTTATGAAGTATCTCAACAAGCTCATGTGTATTCATTTACAAGTAAATGAATAAATTTTCTATCAATAATAAATAAAAGTATAAATTTAAGAAAATTTTGACATGTTGTATTTACATACGTCAAAATAATTTCCTGTTAAATAATAATTATTTAATTCATATCATTCGAAAAACAAATGAGAAAGCGGAAGCTAAGAGACAATTAAACTTTGAATAATTCAAACTCAAGCACATTTAGATATAAAAGTCTATATTGTAATAACCTTGCCTAACAATATTATATATATGCACATTCTATCAATAGAGGCATAACCTGTGACTATGTAAATCTAGCAAAAGAATAACAAAACAACCACAGTTCACAGGTGAAGACATGATGCATATAATAATCTAAGATGACAAAATATATTAGAATGTAAGTTTGCAAAAGCTGATTTTAATTCTTGGAGATCGTAGTGGTCATTCCGCTTGCTTCACTGCACGACTCCTCAACCTGAAAAATAATATGGGGGGGGGGGGGGGGTGAGCATGGAAGCACACTCAGTGGGGAATTACACTGTAAACAGCTATAATCAATTGTGTAATAAATCATGCAACATGAACACCTAAACTTAGCTGATACTTTGAGACTAGCCTCAGTCCCTTGCGGACCTGACCCCTTGCGGGCAATCAACTTTACGATCCCTTGCGGATCATGGACCCTTACGGGTCACATTATTCACATGCATGACACACGACACAACAATTAATATAGACATGTAACCACTACGTTTACAGATAAAGTAAAACCCCACCTGATAGAAGTCACAATAAACCTTTCACCAAGTTGTTGTCCACCTCAGAGCTCTCGTTATGCCGATCCTAGCACTTAAAAATATTTAATTTAATTTTTGATGTTTGTTATTCTTAAACTTGGGTTTAATTAAGTATATTGGATTGAACAATTAAGAGGAGAGAGAGATCGAGAGGTTGGGGGAGAGAAAATAAAAAGTGTTGAAAAATGTGTGTGTGGTGAAATTGCCCACCACATCTCTCGCCCCTCCCCTTCCCCCCTTTTTTAATTTTTTTTAATAATTATTATCATTATTATTATTATTATTATACAATTAATTTATTGTTAAAATACCTTAGATATTTTGGCTGTGTGTTTTATTATTAAATCTAGAACATATTCATTCATTTTTATTTTATTTTATTTTATTCTATTAATTGATTGAATTTACTTTGTGTTAGGCGCTCGAGCTCTGAGTTGGACAACCTGCAAAACTTAAAAAAATCTTGAGCAAATAAATAATTAAAATTAAAATAATAATAATTAAGATACTAATTATCATAAAAAAAAGTTTTGGGGTATTACACAAACTGTACGAAAAATCGAAGTGCTAGAATGATCATGATTGGCACAGGGATTAAAAGCACTAGAACAAAAAATAAATCCTGTAACTAATGCAAACTTAGACACTCCAAATTGTATAATCTACCCATTAATACAAAACCATAAAGAATTAGAGGATTCACTAGTAATTTGAAAGCCTAATAACTCTACTAATGGTTGCGATGCACTAGGGCCATTATTTTTCCAAGTTAACAAGTTACCGAACGGCCAATTAATAAATTGATTAAGCAATCCTTGACCCCCTATTGAATATAATTTATCACTAATAATATCTAAAGTGGTCACTTTAGTGTATAAGTTAACTTTAGTAATTAGACCACGAAAAGAGGGCTTAATCCACTGTGACTGGACAACAGATGCGGATCTATCTCATACTTGGGGGTACAGTTGTACCCCCACATTTTTTTCCTTCCATTAAATATATGTTTTTACTATTATTTATATATATTTTTACATATTATTTATATAAATTCTTACATTATGTACCCCCAATTTTTTTTTATACATTGTACCCCCAATTATAAATTTCTAGATCCGCCCCTGCTGCACAAATCGGGGAGTAGCATCCCCTCGGCGTGAATATTATGCAAAATGAGTTGAAACTCTTACACTTGTTCCACCACCGATCGACTGTCAACCATTTGGTATGACAAGTACTTGGCCACAGCGTACTTCTTAGTATCCGCGTCCTCCGTCTTATATTTTCTCTGTAGTTGTTTCCATAGCTCTTTAGCTGTTGTTACATTACGGTACATGGCATAAAGAGGATCAACTAAACGATTAAGTACAAAATTTTGACAAAATAAATCGTCATGACACCAATTGTCAAAGGTAATTCTCTTGTTGTTGTCGGCCTCATCATCGGCAAGCTCGGGTTTGTCTTCCTTCAAGTAAGCAGCCAAACCAAGGGTAGTGAGGTAGAAAAGCATTTTTTTGTTGCCATGTCTTGAAGTCCACACCTCCAAATTTTAAAGGCTTGGGCATTCGGAGGGAGTTGACAAGCATTGTTGAAGTTGCTTCCTCCAGCACCATTGAGAGAGTGGTCAGTCATCGTCTCAGATCTTGAATGTTGAAAGTAGATAATTCGTTTCGCGATTGTTGGAATATTTTTGTTCAAGACTGAGAACTTCTGCAACAAAATATGTCTAGTAATGCAAGTTTTTACAAGTAGAACTGTAGGTACTTCTACTACGTAAATAAAATAAAAACCAACCATCATGGCTCGAGCATTTATAGGCTTGAGACACGACCGTAACCGACATGCCAATCATGGAGGTGTGCAAGTGTGCATTGATCAATGCAAAACATGCACACAGATTGTAGCAAAGGACAAATAAATTTATAGAGAACCCGAAGGTATGTCGAACTCACAGGGATAGTGCAAAGATAGCAATTCATGTACTGAGTGTAGTTTTTCAATCCTTTGTTTGAGAAAATCCAAATTTGAGGGGGTTTTGGTGTTTAAGAAAATACTTGTAAAAGAAATTCAAGTTAAATAAAACACAGATGCCAATATGCAAGAAAAAACAATTCAAACCCATAAAAAACATTTTGGTGGAAAATCTGGTGAGGTGGAATTAATTCCTTGGTCGGACAATTAAAACCTAGACTATTAACTAGTGATTATCTCCTCTCGATCTCAAAAACACAAGTTAATCAATCTCATAAGAATTCAAATTAATCCTACAAATGAATTCTTCTTTGTTGGACAGAAAATCAATTGCATTAAACTCTCACTTCCTATTATTTAATTTTCACCTCTCGGTCCATCAATTAATAACTAAAATCTATTCCAATTTTCATCTCTCGATCCTTAAATTGAAAGTAGATTTTAAATAAAATCAAATAGTTTAAACCAATTTAAAGGGTTTGAATAGTTCGAATCAAAACATATATCACAGATGGAGAAATCTTAGAATCTGATAAAGTCTTTAGCCTAACAAAATGAAATTAGACATGAAAGCAAAGATTAAAGATTGCATTAAAGTAAAGAAGTACAAGAAAAAATAAAGAAGTTTGGTTCCATCCTTGAACACTTGAAAACTAAAGAACAATTAAACTGAAAACTTAAAAACTCAAACTGAAACTGGAACAAAAACTGGGAACCCATATAATAATCTAAACTAGAGTTTATATAGTGGTAGGGTTGTGCTCTTAAAAGGTAGGAATTCATGGAATGTGGTATTTTCTACTCCAAATTCGTCCATGTCTTCATTTGACACCTTCCTTCTTGATCCTCTTCCAAAAACGTGCGCAAATTCCAAGCTTTATTCCTGAATTACGCGCAAGTTGACCGATATGAGTGATGCGTCGGTCGTCACAAACTCCCCAATCTCGATCTCACCCTGGCTCGAAGTACACGGCATTGACCACCTTTGTGTCGCTCGACACGAAGGAACTCCGCGCATCGGTCATCGGCTCCTCTGCATCGGTCGAGACATAACACTTTGTGGTGAAAATCTTCATCTTCTTGGCCAACTTTGCTCTTTTTCTTCATTTTTCCTACAAAATCTTGCATCACAAGCATCATACCCTCCAAAAGCTTATCATGCATTGACCCACGTCACGTGTTTGTAACCGTGCGTTGATTCGACAGCCATGCCACATAATTCGTGTGCACCACGTCGACAGGGCACGAGCGGGCCAAGCCAAGCCAAGGACCCAAGGGCCCAAAGACCAATTGTCAAGAATCAAGAACTAAATTGAGCCGGGGTCGGGGCACGGGCGCTCGGTCGGGGCGAGGCGGGGCGAGGCAAGCGGCGACGGCAACGCGTGAGGACGCCACCAGGTGCCACGTACACTGCACACCTTGTTATTACACACCTCAACCATTAAGATTTATATACATATATTAATTATTGTAATTAATCAATGTGGGACTTCATTTATTACATATTCCACTTATGAAATAAACTCACCAACTGTGTCACTTCGTGGACTCATTTCTCACTCACCAGAATTTGGTTTTGAGAAAATAAATATACCAAGATCATCTACTCTTCGTGTAGATTAAATCGGTAATATTTAATTTTGACAAAATTAAATATTTCATATCGAAAATTTACAACAAAGTACCCGAATTACCAACATTTTTAACATTTATAAATATTTTATGTTATAGTTTTAAGTTTATATAATATTTACAATAAGACAATTGAATTTTTTTTCATTTCGATATTTGTTTATCTCAATCTTAATCTATATATAAATAAAAGTTGAAGCAAAAAAAATTTCTTGCACAAACGAACTTTCCAAATATAATAGTAAAATATACTCCCTCCGTCCCAGGACACTCGCAACATTTTCCTTCTTGGTCCGTCCCAGAACACTTGCAACGTTTCCTTTTTTGGAAAATTTTATTAATTAATTACCTACTAAACCTACTCTACCCTTACCCCACTATCTCTCCTAATCATTACCTTACTAATCCAACCCCACTAACTATTCTAATCACATTTTCTTAACTTCCGTGTCCGGTCAAACGTCTCAAAAGACCCGAGACGGAGGTAGTATTAAATAGTCTATAATAATTATGAAAAGTTTAGTAACCATTACATTAATAAATTAATTATTATTAGTATTTTTATTTGATAAATAATAGATTCGTTAGATAATTAATTCTATTTTTATCTATATATCTATATTAAAAGCAAATTTCCAAACTAAAATCTTTTCTAAAAAAGAAAAATTGCAAAGAGCAACGCAAATGTTGCTCTTACACGATATGTCTAATTGTTATGGTAATTGAATATGATGCAAACCTCTTTTATTATTTAAATCTATATCCATATTTGTATACATACAATATACAATAATTAATTCTCAATCTTAACTACTTAATTTACACTGTTTTGATATTGACAATTTATTCATCAGATTTATAAGATAAATTGAATTTAATAATATTAAGGGTAATAGGGGATAATACCCTAAACTATTGAAGTTTTTGGGAAAATACTCCAATCTATTTCCGTTAGTTAAAAATACCCTAATCTTTACTTCCGTCTATGAATTATACCAAAATGTATTAACACCGTTAGTTTGTGATGATTCAGCCGTTAAATGCCACATGGCATCCCATGTGGCACCCACGTGGCAAATCAACATGTGATAATACCCTAATTTATTGATATTTTTGGAAAAATACCCTAATGTATTAAATTTTGTTAAAAATACCCCAATATTTAATTTCGCTTGTTAATTATACCAAATGAATTAACACCGACTACTCTTTTTGATTGTTGAAATATTATTTGTTAAACAATCAATATTAGCTATTTTTTTTATAAAAAAAGACATACAAATATCATAAATTAAAGTACATGATTAATATTCGAGTGGGTGACTATGCTGCAAATGTTATATGTACGACCTCAATCTGGAGATTAATACACATGGTTAGACTATATTAACACATAAAAAGTCAATGAATTAATTTGGAGTAGTGACTCTCAATATTATTAATTAATATAATTAATAATTATTTTAAGAATCATATATTAATTAACATGATTAAGAATTATTTTAAGAATAATACATGACTCTAGATATTATTTGGTTTAAGAATTAATAATTATCTTGAAACAAACATATTAATTAAAGTGATTAATTATTATTTATTTAGCAAATAATATTTCAACAATAAAAAAGAGTAGTCGGTATTAATTCGTTTGGTATAATTCACAAGCAAAATTAAAGATTGGGGTATATTTAACAAAAATTAATACATTGTGGTATTTTTCCGAAAATATCGATAGATTAGGGTATTATCACATGTTGATTTGCCATGTGAGTGCCACATGGGATGCCACGTGGCATTTAACGGTTGAATCATCACAAACTAACGGTGTTAATACATTTTGGTATAATTCATAGACGGAAGTAAAGATTAGGGTATTTTTAACTAACGGAAATAGATTGGGGTATTTTTCCGAAAACTTCAATAGTTTAGGGTATTATCCCCTATTTACCCTAATATTAATCTCATATATTCTAGGAAGATTTATTAGATCTTCAGATTTTACTTATCTTATAAAGGATACGTTTTTACATCATAATATTTACACCATGGAGTGACATGTTGTGGAGGGATTTTATAAAGAGAAAAATTACAAAATACCCATTATGCCTTATTGGCATATAAAAAAGAGTAAAAAACTTAAGGGTGATTCTAAACGCAGCCACGTTTTTTCTCCCTACAGCCCATTTAAAAATTTAAAATATAATATTCCAATATTATCCTTATAACTTAATTTAAAATATCAATTAAAAATAATATTCAAATACATAACCCTTAAAATAAAGCCACCCTAAAATAAAACACCATAAAATAAATGTATTCTACCATCCAAAAGACCAATAGAAACGACTTCTGATAAATTTTCGTAGAGCATCGCAGTAGCCATTACTGATGAACGAGGCTCTTCAAGAATTGTTTCTTATGTACTAATTTATTTTGTATTTATTAAAAATTAAATATTTAAGAACTAGCTAGGGACATTGAGCAATTATGATGGAATGTTCTAGGCCTTTGAGTTGGTTGGAGCATCTTCCTTGGACAATGAAACCAGACTCGAACTACCTGAAATTCGGATCCAGCCAGTGTCGGCTGCGGATTACTTTGCTTGGGGATTTTTTTTTGGGGTTGTTTTGAATCTTCTGATTCAGAATTTGGCTACAGAGGCGAAGAACACATAACATGGCTTCTAATGATTGGAGACCCTCATTTCACAACATGGGGGCAAGCTATTTAGGTTTTGTAGGATTATATTTCTAATGATTATTGATTATCTAAAAAATGCAATCTTGGTAAAAATATTTAGATGCAGAAGCTGGAAAGCATAATATAAGGCTGTAAGCATCTACTTGGCAATTTAGTTTTAAGATTGTTGTTTTTTTCATCTGCTTTTTTGAACTAATGTACTCAGAAAGTGGTGGTGTGTGTCATCTCATGGGGTAATCTATTTCCTCCACTTTATAAAATGGGTTGAAGCCCGTCTGTCAATGAATTCTGAGATTCTTGGATTGCAGACTCTTGCGCGTCGATTTCTTCGTTGCTACCTAAAGGAGGAGAGATCATTTGGGGTAATCTGGATTTGTCTCCTAAAAATCTTATGTCTGCTGCTCACAGTTAACTACACAGATGGTAGGATGGTTTTCCAAGAGAAAGTCGAAACTATGAAAGAATTGTCTCTCATTGGAGCTGCAATCTTTTGTGCTCCGTACAATTAACAATGTCTAACTTCTAGATATTGTTGTTGTACTCAAATGGTATACATGTAGAATTGTGGCTTTATTTTAAGGAATATATAATTGAATATCAATTTTCTTAATTAGGATTTCAAGTTAAGTTAGAAGGATAATATTGGAATATCAAGTTTTATTTTTTTAAAGGGGCTGTAAAAAGAAAAAATGTGGCTGTGTTTAAAATCACCCAAACTTAAATAACCACTCTTTTTATCTAAAAATCTTAAATAACCACTATTACATATTCATTCTCCATTTTTCTAAATTACCCTCGCTTTTCAAAACTATACTCCACTAAGCAAATAAAAGCACAAACATTATACTGTTTTTCTTAATTTAATATATTTTTTTAATCTTATTAATTAAGATTTAGTCTTATATCATTTTACTAAACTTTTTATTAATTTCAATTTTTTAAAGTTGCAAATGAAAATTAAAATAAATAAAAATAACGAGTTTATAAATTCAGATTGCAAAAGTTTGCATAATTATTTTTTTCATTCTTTTATTTTATTGATTTCATTAAAATTTTCAGTTTAATAAATTAATTAATTTCCTTTAAATGAAGTCCTAAAATCACTCTAAAAATTAAAAAAAAAAAACAAATATTTAGCTTCTCCATTTAAATTGCAAACATCATTCTTTTAATTTTTAATCTATTTAAAAATATATAATTAAAATTGGATTTAATATCAAAATAAAATTAGATAAACATATTTTTAGTACTAATTTAAGTAATTACAATAATAATTGTCAAATTTAAAAACCTGCAAAAATAGGTTAATAGTAGGGGCATTTACTAAAGTTTACATAAATTTGGACATTTATTGCATATGTATATAAAAGTAGCTATTTAAGGTTTTAAGATAAGAAAAACTAGTATTGCACCCATGCGATGCGTGAGGATTTTAATTATTTATATTATAATAATTAATTTAACATATAATTTTGATTAATTTGTAAATTTTATTTTATAAGCCTAAATATTACTCTCTTTGTCCCGTTGGAGTAGTCCTATTTCTAATTTTGTTTGTCCCATAAAATAGTCTCATTTTCCTAAAATAACAAATTTTTTCACAATTACCAATAAAATATTAATTCCATTACACTCACAATCCTTAATTTCCGTGCCGAAAAGAAATTGGACTACACTAATGGGACGAAGGGAGTAGTTTTTAATTTAAGAAAAATGGCCACTTTCATATATTTGCACTATAAAAAATACACAATTCTTATAACACATCACAAAAATACCCAAAAGTACATTTGTCTACCAAAATCTATCAAATTCAGGTTTTCAGGTATCCTTTTATAAAAAATGAATTTCGAATTAAATTTTAAAGTTTATATTATATAAGAAAGTTTTAGACCGGTTCTATTCAAAATATTTCAAATAATTCCACATGAGAATTAAAAATTAAAATTGTTAAAAATAATGAATATATATTCAGTTGTGTAAATTTCTTGTGTAAAATAATTCCATTTGTGTAAATTTTTTGTGAGATTACCGAATTAGTGCGAATCGGGTCAAACCCGTGTCAGATCGGGATCAGAATCAGTATGTATCGGGTCAGAATCTTGACCCGATTCATATTCGGTTCTTACCCCATTCCTGCTTTATTTATTATTAACGATTCACACCAATAAATTTTATTTTTATTGCTCTTATTAATATTTTACTTCCAACAATCATTAAAAATATATTTTTGATAATAATATCATCTTATCGTATTTTTGTGACGTGTTAAAAAAGTGAGTATTTTTACATATGTCTTGTAAAATTGGGTATTTTAAAATATTTTCACTTTTTATAAATCAGTCACGTTGAGCTCTTCATAAAGTTTCTTTTTAAAAAAAAAAAATTAAGTAAGGATAGATGAAACTAGGGGTGTGCACGGTCCGATTTGGCCGGTTTAAGGGGCAAAGTACGGACCAAACCAATAGGTACGGTTTGAAATTTTCACAAACCAAACCAGCCAAATAATTATTTCAAACCAAACCGGCCAAACCATATTAAAACGGTTTGGTTCGGCTGGTTTAAACGGTTTGAAGATTATTCAACTAAAAATATTACAAAAAATGAAACTTGTATATCAATTTTATTATTAGAAATTAATGAAAGAATGATACACAAACTAAAACTAATATAAAAATGTATCGCTTGTCATTAATTATAAATATGAGATAAGTAATAAATAAATAATATTATGGTTGCAAGAAACAATTATATATAAGTTGATTTATAGGGTTACAATTCGAAAGAATATAAGCATCGGACATATATATCACTATAATTGGTATTTTAGCTTTCTATCAAATAATATTTTATTATCATTATTATATTTAAAATTATATTATTTATACGGTCGGTCCTGCCGAAACGGCCGGTTTCATCCTTCAAACCGTCGGCCAAACCAAATAATCCGGTTTGAGAATTTTCAAATCAACCCGACCAATCATTTTTTTCAAACCAGCCAAATCGATTAAATTAATTTGGTTTGGCCGGCTCGGCCAGTTTCGGCCAAACCGTGCACACCCCTAGATGAAACATTTAATTTATATCTACGTTCACTCGGCTTTCTATTGTTCCAAAACTTGTTGATCGTCATTAGAAACTAAAAAAAAAAAAAAAAAAAACTGCTCTCTGTTGAAATATTTTTTATGATTTAAATGTAATAAATTGTTTAGTTATATGTAAAAAATAAATTAATTAATGACTTTTGAATAAAATTATAAACATAAATTCCATTAAGATAATATTGTATTTTGATTATGGTACAAATTTTTTAAATATATTAATTTGTGAAATATAAATAAGGCTCAATAGTTTTAAGTCCAAAATATAGATTTTGATAAATTATTCCAACCGACATAAATTAATTATTTGGTATTTTTATAAATAAAAATAACATAATATAGCTATTTTTTACATTTATTGATATAATAAGAATAATAATAGTATTTGTATTGCAGATTTTTACATTTGATTGTGAATTTGTGATAGCTTTTTGCGTATGAAAAAATATTGAATTCTTATATCTTAGAAACATGGCAAGCAAGGATGATGAATATATATATATATATATATATATATATATAGGGGTGCGATCTAGGCTGAATAAGGTTCTGTGAATGAACAGAGACCAAGATCTAACCGCACATTCATGAGATCAACGTCCATAATTCTTCCATGTCGTGTATCATTTTTTTTCATAACATATATCATCATAAAGTTATAAATGTCCAAAACCAATAAAATCAAATCTAATAAAATCTTTAAGCGAATTTTAAGGGAGTAGTTTCCCACAAAAATAGATACACGATCTATTTCAGATACCAAATCAAATGCCCCACGATTTTTTCCACTATTATAAAGGATTTTTATAGTGGTTCGATCAATCGATCTACGTCCACTCTCCAGTCGAAGCACTGGAAATTCCACTAAGAGTAATCAGGTACAGGTCTCCTACGATCTATCTCTAGCTGGTGAATGCCTCGTCCACCAGTTCACTAGATCAACCGCTCCCGGTCCTGGATCCTTCTTCAACTCTCCTCAGCTAATGGAGTGCGAGCACGTCACTTCAACCTCCACAGCTAGCTAGGGGTTTTAGTTCTCCCAAGAACGTAACAGTCTCTACGGCAGAATGCCCGTAATAACTCAAGTGCTGGTAAGCACAGGAGCTGCTGTGAACTCTCTCGAAGGAGAAAGAACACCAAGTGAGATCTTTAACTTACAAGCTTAAAGCTTGAAGTCTCGTGTTTGATAAATCAACACACGGAAAGCTTTATGAAAAGCCTCGAAAGTACTTTATGCGACTTTGCAATAATTTCAGTTCTTTCGGTGGTTGAGCAGATAGGTTGAATCGTGGAATCTATGGCTCGTGGAATCTCGTGGAATTAGACTCTAATGTTTGAATGTTGGTGGTTGCGACGTATTTATAGCCGCAGGAACCGATTCAAACTTACTAGCCGTTTGGACGCATCCGGAAAGGTGTCAGACCTGGGATGTCCTTCTGACGGCGGCAGGTATGTTTTTCCGGAAAGGAACCATACCTTTGACCGCTTTATCTGACACAGATCTCTTTGTGTCAGAACGGCTCTCTCTGTCAGTCCGAGGAATAAGACTGGCGTCTTGTGACTGATAGACTTTAAGTTATCCTTCCTTAAAGTCATCCTTTGTCAGTCGATTCCTTAGAGAATCTTCTTTTTGTCTCTACTACGCGGGGAGAGAGAATCTGGAATTCTGCTGGTAACATCTGACTGGTAGATCATACTGGTGATCTTGTGCTGGCAGTCTCTGCTGGTGACTTGCCCTGGCATAATCAAAGTCTACCAAATCTCTGGATGTTAACTCTTTTCGGAATCTCCCATGACTGGTGAAATCACCGCTGGTGAATAGTGTAAGAACACGCATTCTCCTGGTAAGGTTTGTCAGCCGCCTGCTGATGAAACCCTTCCCAACTGGTGAACAGTAGCCAGTCATAAGCGCTTCTCATGCTGGTGAACAGTGTCAGCACGAGTCTTTGTCAGCCGACTGCTGATGAAACTTTTCCCAACTGGTGAACAGTAGCCAGTGGTAAGCATTTCTCATGCTGGTGAACAGTGTCAGCATGAGTCTTGATCAGCTGCGACTTACAACTCAAAAGATCTAAACAGGACTTTACATTTAAGACCTTATCTAGAGACAACTGACGCTGGTAGGACTTAGGATTTGATCCACCAAAACTATAATCTAAACCAGTAAGCTACTGGGGGAGGAAACCTTAGACAGATTTCCCAACATGATAGACGAGAGGGGAGAGCCATGGCTGGTGGCCGGACGATGGTGAGGGAGAGGGTGGACGATCATGAGGGAAAGGGTGGACGATCGTGAAGGAGAGGGTGAATTAACAAATTAATTGAACCCTAAAAGAAGCTAAATAAATTAAATCCCAAAAAATTAGGTAACTACCATAATTATCAAATCTACGTATAAAATATAATAATCTTTACTACCTAAAATGCCCTTTCAAATAAATAAATAAATTTAATGACTGCCACGTGTCATTATTATAACCACCAGATTCAAAAAATTAATGGTTAGATTATAAGTCATTGTTCATTCACAAACACTAAGAATAAAAAAATGTTATCATCAATACTTTTGTCGTAAATTAGCAATACCAAGAGAATAGAGATTTTTTGTTTGAAAAAAAATGTAATGCCGGCTTTATCGTCCACTTATCTGCAATAAAAAGTAAGTAAAATATAAGTTTTTCTTTGGTAAGAATGCAACACTATAAAGCTGCAATACATATATTGAAACCTCAAATCCAACATGAATATCACTTTATTCTATTCTTTAATCCATGGTCCAACAATATTTAGACAAACTTTCATACAAAAACAATCCCATCGAATAGCTCACTAAATATAAAGATAAAATATGAAATATTTGTATTACAAAATTATATTTTGACATGTATATTAAATACATAAGCAATACATACATACACATTATATATCTCAACACCCACCATCTAAAAAATACAAAAACATAGATAATTTATACTTTTCTGAACACAACAAAAGAATGAGAATGATCGGCATGCTATTCTGGATTTGATGGGTATTTATACTGTTGAGAACTTTATTAAAATATTTATTAATTAAAATTTTCATTTAATTATGAATTATATATAGTAGATACTTTATGTCATTCAGTAAAACTTAATAAATGAGTTGAAGGAACGATCAATGAAAATTAATGTAATTAATTATACGCTGTCTTTTAAATATTTAATGCTTGTTATAAATCAAACATTATTTAATAAAACTTACAATATATATATATATCCGATCATAATATTAGAAAGTATTAACACAATAATATATTAGTACTTCTTTATTCCAAAATATAGAAAAATTAAGGGAAAACTGAGTATTTTATCCCAAAATTTTGACTTTCTGGGAATTATATTCCAAAAAATTTTCATCAGGTATTTCTATCGTATATTTTAATTCTTTCTTTGAATTCTATTCCAAAAAATTTCCATCAAGTAATTCTATTCTATATTTTGATTCTTTCCCCAAATTCTATCCCAATAAATTTTTTTCCGGGAATTATATCCTATATTTTTAATCTATCAATAAATTTTATCCCCGAATAATTAACGGGGTTTAAATTTTTTTGACTTGATTGTTTTATTTCATGTGATTGTTGATGTATCATCCACGTAGATATTTATTTATATATTTTAGATTTCAATTTTTAAAAACTCAATGTGGTTGTCGACGTTATTTATTTTATTCTATCTACATGCAATATTTTAATTGGAAAAAATTTAAAAAATAAATAAAGTTTTTTTATGGAAAAATTCAATGTGGTTGTCGACGTGTCATCCATGCAGATATTTATTTTTTCTTTTTTTAAATTTTCCAATTAAAATATTGCACATAGATAAAATAAAATAAATAATTTCGACAACCACATTTAATTTTTTAAAATTGGAAAATTTTAAAATATATAAATAAATATCTACATGAATGACGCGTCAACAATCACATGAAATAAAACGACCGAGTCAACAATATTTGAACTTCATTAACTATTCGGGATAAAATTAACCGATAGAATAAAAATATAGGATATAAATACTGGATAAAAATTTATTGGGATAGAATTACCGGGTAAAAATTTATCGGGATAGAATTTAGGGAAAAAATAAAATATAGAATAGAATTACCTGATGAAAATTTTTTGGGATAGAATTTCGAGAAAGTGGAAACTTTGGGATAGAATACCGAGTTTTCCCAAAAATTAATTACCATCAAATCCGCCACATTTTCTTGATATGATTTCTAATTCATTAAATAATTTCTATATTCCATTTATTATAATTTTAGATTGATTCTATCAATACTTTCCAAAAACTTTCATGATTATTTTAGGAATTTTTACTTAGGCGAGAAAAAAAAATTCTGAAAGGGTTTTGCTTTTGGAATAGTATAGATAGATTTGATAAGATGATCTACATCAAATGCTTTTTCCTTTTCTTTTTCCTATTCCAGTTTGTTTTATTTGCCTTATTTATAGACCTCGTTAGGTAATATAGATATTTGAAAAATAACAAAATGATTATAAACTTTAGATTATGTTCATAAAAATAAAATAAATAATTGAAATTAAAATGAAAGTATATTACACCCTCCATCCCAAATTAATAGTCCCAAAGTAAAATTACACTGTAATCAATATTTATGTGTCAGAACGAAAAAGAAAGTGGGACAAATAAATTAGGACGGAAGGATTATTATAAAAAAAAAAGTAATAATACTTGTACATCACCATTGGGACTCATGACGCTGAGATTATCATTGCCCTTAAGCAAGCTAAAATTATTATTATATGATAATACATAGTGATTAGTGAATAATGAAAATTATAATTTTCATCATCGACAAATATAAGTATTTAGTCCCACATCACTTTTTGACAAGAAAGGGAAAAATAAATTATTCCTATCCATAATAATCATCATTTTGACTAATTTATAATATCTTGAATTTAAATCTTTTATGATTGTCATGTCATATACACATATATCTTATATCTTAGAGAAAGATGCGTATAACTTATATTTTATAGTTTTTATTAAAATATATTATAATATAATTAATCATAGAGTATGAATTATTGTTATCCCTTGTTTTCCAGTCTTAATCCCGAAAGCATAACAGTGCGACATATCCAATCATTGACACGAAAACCATTCACAATCCAAACACGACTCTCCCAAAACAAAAGTCATCTCATTTTAATTTATCCAAATCTTAAAGCTTAAATCTTAAATTTTTTTTTTTTAAATCTCAATCTTCGTTTCTGTATCTATCCTCTAAATTCTGGGATAGATGGAGGTGCGAACCTCCATCATCCAAGATCTCAGTATAAATCAAAAAACCCTTAAAAAATAGTGAAGAATTTGTATATATATAGGTTGAACTGAAGATGTTCTCTTGGAGTTTCTCGAAATCCGCTGAGGCGATGTTCTCGCGGTGGGCTGTAAAGCGTGTTTGCAAGTTTTTGTTGAAGAAGAAATTGGGGAAATTTATACTGGGAGATATTGATCTTGATCATCTTGATGTTCAGCTAGGTGCTGGCACAATTCAGCTCTCGGATCTTGCGTTAAATGTCGATTACATTAACGAGAAGGTACGGTGCAATTTCTTCAATCTAGTAAATTTTGATTTTTTTTATATATTTTTTTTAAAGAGCGAAGATTCTATTGTTGTGAATTTTGCTCGTTTATTACGTTAAGGGATGTGATTGATATTAGCTTGACTGGAGTTTTGCTAAACCTGAATTAGCTGTTTGGCGGGTAAATTACAAGGGGAGCAGTTTTGATTAGTTCTCAATTGCTTGAATATATTAATTCATGTTATGCAATTAATTTCAATGAAACAGTTGAACCTTCCAGATTTGAAGTTTGTCTGGCAATTCTGGAGGTGGGGGTGGGGAAACTTACCAGTTATCAGAATAATTATACTTTTTTTTTCTAACTTTTATTGCTTTTCAGTTTGGAACAGCAACAATTTTAGTGAAAGAGGGGTCTGTTGGATCATTAACAGTGACCATGCCTTGGAAGGATGGTGGCTGTAAAGTTGAGGTGGATGAACTTGAAGTTGTCCTTGCTCCTCGCAGGATGAAAGTTTCTCAAGATGAATCCAAACCTTCTAGTCACAGTAAGAATGCCAACAATAGTTCGAGCCATGGTCCCAGAATCCCAGACAATGCGGCTGTCAACAACGTAGCTGGAAATGCTTCTGTTGAAGTTCATGAAGGAGTTAAAACTATTGCCAAAATGGTGAAATGGTTGCTAACTAGCTTTCATGTGAAAATTAAGAAGCTAATTGTGGCATTTGATCCACTTCTGGAAGACCAAGATAGAGAAGTGCTGGACAAAATATTGGTGCTCCGGATTAGTGAACTTGAATGTGGAACACATATTTCGGAGGGTGCTTCTCCTAGCAGTTTCACCAAAGCTCATACTATCCTTGGTTTGAGTCAATTAACAAACTTTTTGAAATTCCAAGGAGCTGTTCTTGAATTACTTCATGTAGATGGTCTTGATAATCAGTTGTCGCCTGATTCCTCGATTGATACTGCTAGTGGCAACTGGTATTCAGGACATGCCGCACCTGATAACATGACTACTATAATTTCTGGAGAAAAGAGTGGTTTTTCTGGGAGTTTAAAGTTAATTTTACCTTGGAAAAATGGTTCACTGGACATTCGAAAAGTGGATGCCACCCTTCACATTGAACCGCTTGAATTAAGACTTGAACCTAGCTCCATCAGGTGTTTTATCTTTATGTGGGACCTAATTAAAGGTACAAGTGAGGAGAGGCCGGACCTATGTTCTCGAGAACCATCAGACATCTTGTCATCCTCAAGGTCTACCATGCATCCTTTTGGCAAGGGGCTACCTGATAATGAAGGCTTTGTTGCCAACTTGATGGAGAAAGAACCAGTGCATAATTTACTATCAGATTCACATCTCATACATGATTGGGTGAGTAAAAGCCAGAAAGGCCAAAATGAAGAAGAAACCGACTTTGGGGCAAGGTTGGTATTCCTTTTAGTCATTAAAAATTGGCACAAAATGTTTTATGAAACAATAAACTGCTTCATAAACAGATTATCGGTCATTAAACTTTATGCATGCTTGATGGAGCACATACTACTGTAATTTGTATAAAAGCGATTGGTATTTGATCTTCCACCCACTAAGTCTCATCCTGTATTGCCAGTAACGAATGTTTATTTGGTAGATTCAATGATTAATCAGTCTCACCTGTTTGCTTTGAGAAATTTTGAACCCTTCCGGTGCATAGTTCTCATGGCGGAAAGCAATTCATTATTTTTTTCTGTAGGGAATCAGAAAGCTTCTGCTACTTTATTTCTTCGACTTAAATTTCGTTTTTCCAGTTTGTCTAAAACTCTTTTCTGTTGGTTTTAATTGATATCTTGGCAGCGTGGATCAATTTTTTGAGTGTATCGATGGTCTTAGAAGTTCACAGTCAGCTTTAGGGAACAGTGGCATGTGGCATTGGACTTGTTCTGTATTTAGTGCGATTACTGCGGCATCCAACCTTGCCTCCGGATCATTACAAGTCCCTTCTGGTATGTCCTTTCCAGTGATATCTTCAGATACAATTTTGTCTTTAGTGAATTCATGAACTTTCTTTACCCCTTTTTAACATTGCTTGATGTTTGTATTACTTAATTGTTAGTTCCTAGTATGATATCAGTGTATTTGCAGATTATTAATATTGACTTGTTCCCGAAATTTAGGAGGCCATTCACTGGATGTAGGAAGTTTGAAGTTCCAATTTAAATTAGCAGTCATTTAACGTATTATTGTCAAGTTAACTTTTTCTTCAACAATTGGTTCATGAGCACTTGTGGCTAACCTATTCTGCACAAATGTAAGAGATAGCAAACTCATCTGTTAAACTTTACTACTGCCTTCACTGCATTGGAGTTCCACCTCATAGAATTATTATGACTAGTGGGGTGTCAACTGTTGGTAAAATTATGATAGAGAAGACAATGGTCATGTTGATTTAGATAACCTACTGTATAAACATGCTTTTATTTTTTAATTACCTTAGCACCAGTGAATGGTTTTAAGAAACTCTCTGAGTTTTTAACTTAGGTTTTGGATATTGACATTACAACAATCATATTTTCCTTGTTTGTGAAACTAAAACTTATGTTATACTGAATTCTCCTTATCATGTTCTGCTAACTCAAATTCCACCAACCTTGGAAATTGTCATAGAAGAAACTGTAAAGTAAAAGGTGACCAAAAAGGAGTCATGAAACTTCTATTAATTTGCTTGAGGTAAACTTTCTGGATCACTATCATGGTGAGCAGGTTGGTGTTAGAAATTTATGGTTTAAGCCTTACATATTGGCATCTGAACTCTACTCGCATCTTCCACGCTATCAAACCATGTAGAGTGCCCCAAACCTAAGAAGGCGTCTAAAACTATCTCTTGTTTGTCTGTATCATTATTTTTCCAGATTCCTGTTTTTCTTCCATCTATATGTGTGTAAATATATGTAATCTATGAGTGGTACCCTCTTTTCTCTTTCTTTCTTTTAAAAATAATTTTTTACCTTTGGTCAGTTGTGATGCTGCATTGTCATTGCTCTTTAATTCTGAAACTAATATCACTTTTGTATTAACTTGGGTGCAGAGCCGCAGCGTATTGAAACCTGCTTTAATGCGTCCGTGAAAAAAGTATCTCTCCTTTTGTCTTTCATTGATGAAGACAAGAAACAGTCCTTTAAAATGAAGGCTGATATGACCAATCCTAATCCTAATATTCACCTTCATCGTGTGTGTGCACAGTTTGTTAACTTAGATCTTGTGCTGCAGGTAATCATATTTAGGATACTATTTTTGTTTCTTGATTAGAACACTTTGATGGTGTCTTTTCCTTGTGACCATTATATTTCTCATTGTTAGTATTAATTTACTTTGTTAACATGAAAATTATGCATTCCCTAGGTACATCCTCAAGAAATGAAATTTGAATTAGTTGTGCAACATATTCAAGTAGTCGACCATTTTTCCTCTGTAAGTGATTTGGAGAACAACGAGATTCATGGTAACAATGAAAATCCTGAACATGAGATAGCCATGATAAAAAGAATGCAAGATGGTGTCCAAGGTGCTCTTTCAAATGCTCGTGAATCCACCAAAGATCTTGGAGTAGGCCATCAAGTTAATTATTCTGTTGATGTTTCGTTCAGCATGCAGAATACCTATGGATGCCGGCATATGAAGAATGGCAAAGATATTTGTCAGAGCTGCGCCAGTGTAACTTTGTTCAAAACTTCAGGTGTCAGCAGCTGCCATGTCAGTGTAAGCCAGGGTTCTGACAGCTCACCAATGGGCCCAACATCTTTTACGTTAAAGCTGCCACCTTTCGTTTGCTGGGTCTACTTTGATCTGGTCATTATGATGCTAGAATTTCTGAAAGAGATGTCAAATTGTATCGGAACAAGTAACCTGGGGAATAATTTTGTTGCAGAGCCAGAAACTAAAGAATGTGGATTTTCAGCTGTCAATGATCGAGGGAAAGTTTCACATCCAAGGCCAACCAATGTGTCAACTAGAAAGTTTCTGGAGGGCAATATATTCCTCCCAAATGCTAGGATAATACTGTGTTTTCCTTTCGAGGAGCATAATTATTTGAGCAGATACTCTTCTTGCAATCAGTTTATTGCTTTTGACTTAGTTTCACCAACAATTAGAAGGAAAGGTGATAGATCCACTAAGCTGACTCCTTTGGCTTGTTTTGACAAGAGACCCACTATGACCACATCATGCTCCTTGAATATGAATCTTGGTGACTTTTATCTCTTTTACGTCATGTCAAATTTTATAGAGAAGATTGATGAAACTGAAACCTCTGACAAACAGGAGACTAGATTTTCAGCTGAAAAAATTATTTCCATTGTTAATCGAACTGGTCATCTGTCTGTTGTCAGTATGTTTTGGCAGGAGGGTCCTGTGACTGGTCCTTGGATAGCCAAAAAGGCCAAGCTTTTGGCTTCTGAGTATGGAAACAGCCAAGACAAGGCCGTTGGAAGAGATTCTGAGTTTGTGTCAGTTACCACTGTTAGAAACAGCCATGAATTTGATACTCAGGCTCGACAAGAGATGTTAGCGAGCTCTGCATTTTTCTTGCGTGGAAAATTGCCTCATGCTACTATCAACATTGACAAAACTCAGTATGAAAACATATCTAGCCTCCTAAATCAGATCGTTAAGCATTTCTCTTGTGTTATCACTGAACCAGCTAGTAAAAGGGAAGAACATTCTGTGATGCAAACGTCAATTCTATTTGAATGTGAGTCTGTAATAATTTCTCTTGCTGTTGAGCCAATTATGGATGTTAAGGGTTCCATACGCTCAGAACTTCCTAGTTCTTGGTCTAGTATAACTCTCAAGGTGGACAAGTTTGAGTTACTTTCTGTATCTAATATTGGTGGAATAAGCAGTGCTAATTTCTTGTGGGTGTCGCATGGTAAGGGCAGTTTGTGGGGTTCTACTGAAGGTCTTCATCAGGAGTTTCTTTTGATATCATGCAGGAACTCGACGATGGGTCGTGGTGATGGAGAAGGCTCAAATGTATTATCTTCTAGGTATTCTGGTTCTGACATCATTAATTTTTGGGATCCAGAAGAAAATCATAGTCTGACTTCAATTACTATTAAATGTGCTACTATTATTGCAATTGGGGGTCGCTTGGATTGGTTTAACTCAATAATTTCCTTTTTCATCCTACCACATGCTGAATCTCAGCAACCAAGTGATAATTGCGTGGAGAAAAATTGCAGATCTTCTTTCATTCTTAATTTGGTAGATGTTGGCCTGAGTTATGTGCCATACATTGAAAAACTGAGTGCAAATCAGTTCTCAGACCTCAAATCTTCTGATTCTAATGCCAAAGAATATGAGGATGAGCTGTATATTGCTTGTCTGTTGCTTGCTTCTTCCTTGAAACTTTCAAGTACAACTGTGACTGATCTTGCAGAAAGGGAGTACAAATTCAGAATGCAAGATCTAGGTTTCCTTATATGCAAAGTGCCTGAATCAGGGTTAATTGGCTGTACTTACAGTGTGGAGCAACTTAGTAGTTTTGGCTATGTGAAAGTCGCCCAAGAGGCAAATGTTGAAGCAATTTTTAGGACGAACTGTGTGAATGGCCATGCATGGGAACTAGAATGTGCAGATTCCCACATCATGTTAAATACATGCCAGGATACAACTTTTGGGTTGATTAGATTGAGTGCTCAACTCCAAAAGCTTTTTGCACCTGATATGCAAGATTATGTTGTGCATTTGGAGAATAGGTGGAATAATGTGCAGCAAGCACATGCAGAAAGTGAAGGGGTGACAACTGGCGAACTCACTCCTCTTTACCAGTCAGAGAGTTCGAGTCATGACACAAAGTCCAAGATGGGAAATTTAATGGATGAAATATCTGAAGATGTCTTTCAGCTGGATACCAACTCTGATGGCCAAGCTAAAATTCTTGAATCTCATCTTCGCACTGCTGATGAAACTCCTCTTGTGGCTAGTGGGGCTTCATCAACAGGAGAAAAAACTCTAGATATTATAGAAGAATATTTCTTGTCAGATCTTCGTCCTCTTTCTGAACTTTCTTTGGGAAACCTATCATCCGATGTTGGAGAGGATCGGGTTGGAAATGGTGGATGGTATGGTGGTAGACCATTAAGAATACTAGAAAATCATGCTCCATTAGTGGAGAAGCCTGCTGCGCGGAAACACGTGGACTCTGAAGTTTCTACCAGTGATTGTGAACATGTTGAGGTTGTGATAGCTGAAGGTCGCATTCTTCTTAAGAATATTAATGTCAGTTGGAGAATGTATGGTGGTTCTGACTGGTCCAACTGCCAGAATACTTCTCCGACCTTGTCTAGTGCAAGGGATGTGACTGCTTGTTTAGAGCTTGCAGTATCTGGAATATGCTGCGAGTATGATGTTTATCCAAATGGTGAAATATCAGCATCAAAGCTTTCTCTCACAATTAGGGATCTCTGCCTGAATGACAGAAGTAATGATGCACCATGGAAACTGGTATTGCTTAACTATCTATGCGTTGGTCCACTTGTTGATGTTGTAATATTTTGTTTTCTGATTTGCAGTTTGGTTTGGTTGTTAGGTTCTTGGGAATTATCAATCTAAAAAGCATCCAAGAAAGTTCTCTTCTAAAGCTGTGAAGCTGAATTTTGAAGCTGTTAGACCAGATCCTTTAATCCGCATAGAAGAAAATCGGTATGATATTTGTTTTTGAGTTTTCTCCTTTGACCATTTTTGGGCATTTGGAGGGTGTTTCTGCAATTGCTTTTAGCTTATAAATATTTTGAATTAATGAATGAGATTTTGGATGATATTAAGAGTCTTCTTAGAAAGGAGGATTAGACAGGAACTTGTGGGGGAGGTATTGAAATGGGAAATCAGGGTTTTATATGGAAGCATGATACAATCCCTCATCAAATCCACCAGAAATTGGGATGGGGTGTCAATCTTCCACCCATGAACTAGCTTTTGATGGAGCTAAGGCATCCTGGATGGACTATTGAGTACCTATAATTTGGTCTGACCATCTGTATTCAAACATGTCATGGGAGAGAGGGGTGTGTAGCACCACAAACTAAGTGCATCTGCATGGATCTGAGTGAATGCTACCCAGAGGGAGAGGAGTCTTAATCCAGTGTGTCAAAAGGTGCGCTGAATGATATGATCCATATTGAATCCACAAGCTGGGTAGCATTCACTCTGGACCTTAGACCTTTCATGACACGAGGTAGCCATTTCCCATTCTGAATCCAGTAGGTTGGACTGGATGATAGGTGCTCAAGCCAGGAGGCCCTGCTCCACCACGAAAAAGCTATCTCAGCGTTGGAGGTTTAACTCCCAGCTTAAGTATCCATCCACAATTGCTTGTGGATTTGATCACGAACTTTCAGATATCTTAGTGGTCAAGCTGCGTGTAATATAAAACTAATCTCCCTTAGTAATAAGTTTGTGCCAATATGCAAGAAACAAAAACTTGAACCTGCAAGTGTTTTCTTCCTGGACTTCATTCACCTTGTTGTTTTTGGGTAATAGGGTGGACAAGGTCTGATTTACTTTTGCTAAGGAACTTCTTAACCATTTTCCCCATTCTTGTGTAACTCCTTGTCTCTAGCATTATCATGGGCAAAGGTTTGCTTGAATTGGGATTTCAGTGAACTTTGGAATTCTTACTTAAATTGTCTCTACAATATTTTATACTTAATAATTTCTTCAGTAGATTCACCTGTCCCTTCATATATATACAGTGTAGACACTTTTTTATCTTGTGCCTTTCTGATTTGAATTGCATTTCTATCCAGGTTAAGTATTGCTTTACTCCCTCTGCTTTTGCATCTCCATCAGCGCCAACTTGACTTTCTGATCAGCTTCTTTGGAGGAAAAAACTCATCAGCTGACTCCTCTCCCAGTACTGCTCTGGGTTTAAGTCATTCAAGCGAAAGTGACAAAATTCAGGGTCAAGTAATCAACGAGGATGCATTTCTTACTTACTTCCAGGTATGTTAGAATATAATTTCTAGATGGGCCTAGTTTGAGTTGCAATTTATCTGTTATGTTGATTCTTGAAGACCAGAAGTGTTTAGATGGATATTGTAGCCCTATCTGCATGCAGTGACACTTCATTCATAAATAATTCACTTCTGTTTATCATTTATTTTCTTTCTCCTATGGACCCTTTATCTTTCAAACAGTTCCTACTTAAGAGTCGCTAATATTTCTCTGCTTTCTTGCAGAAATTTGACATATGGCCTATGCTGGTTCGAGTTGATTATACTCCTTGCCGTGTGGACTTAACTGCACTTAGGGGCGGCAAGTATGTTGAACTCGTCAACCTCATACCTTGGAAGGTGATTTATGCTGATTCTTGATTTCTTTGTACTAGTTTTTGTAAATGTACTCAGATTATGGAATAATCACGTCGAATGCATATGATTGAGTATATAACTTTAATTAACCGTCGCGATAAACCCCAGTTCTGTAGAAGAGTATGAGTTGTTATTTGATGTACTTGTTCATATGCAAATTGCTGCTTTTGTTACTTCATCCACTTCCAAGTCTCTATTTCGGAGTGGTGGGTTCCTCAGTCCAATAGAAATGCATCTTACATATATCACTGCTGATGCTTGCATGAAGTGTGAGATTCTGCTTTTTTTTTTTTGAAAAAAAAAAAAAAAAGAAGTTGAAAGATTTCTTCTGGCTCCCAGTTTTCAAAAAATGATGTTTATATATTATGCTTAACTGTTGGCCCACTAACCTGGTTTATCTTTTTTTTTTTTAATTGAGAATTACTTCTGCACAACAATATGATTCTGAAGAATGCCCCTGCTTCACTTGGATTTTCTAAATTTCATTATGAATTTTCTACTGCTATTTGGTACTTGTGTTATTGCTTATTAGGCAATCCTTTATTGATATCACCGTCAGTTTAGTTAAAAAATGGTGGTGTTCTCTTTGAATTGGAACTTATTATAGAGTTTTTGTCCACCCATGTGACTAGTTGTGTTTTCTAATGCCTTCCGATTCAGGGTGTGGAGCTACAACTCAAACACGTGCAAGGAATTGGTCTCTATGGCTGGGGTGCTGTTTGTGAAACAATAATAGGAGAGTGGTTGGAAGACATTTCTCAAAATCAGGTTGAGTTAAATCTGACTTAAGTTTCACCTTATGGATTTTGAACATGAATGCATGAGAGGCTTAATGAATTGCATTATGCAGGTTCATAAACTATTGAAGGGCCTTCCTCCGATTAAGTCATTGTTTGCTGTTGGCTCAGGAGCTGCCAAGTTAGTATCTCTGCCTGTGAAGAGCTATAAAAGGGATCATAGGTTACTCAAAGGAATGCAAAGAGGTAAACTATTTTAATATCCTGTGCACCCTACCCACCTTAAATTTCTAGGTATGCAGGAAAACATGACTAATTTTCTCTTATAACCCAACAATTAGGGACATCTACTTGTCTCTTTTGAGCTATTTTAAATTTGTTAATGAACTGTCACTGTAGGTACTTTTGCATTTCTCAGAAGCATTTCACTTGAAGCAATTGGGCTTGGAGTGCATTTGGCTGCAGGAGCTCATAACATCCTCCTCCAAGCAGAGTATATTCTGGCTAGTATTCCACAATCTGTACCATGGCCATTAGAAAGCGAAGTAGTTAACAGCGTGAAGTCAAATCAGCCGAATGACGCTCAACAGGGAATTCAGCAGGTCAGTATCCAATCAACTTTGTTTGTCCATCATGTTTCTTACTTTGTTTTATTGATTTCTTATTCTTGACCATTCATTTCGGGAAAAGAGAGTTTTTCAGCAACTTCCCTGCCTTTCCAGCTAGGGAAAGAATATTTATTATTGTCTTTTTTTTTTTAACAGCCAAGATTTTGTCGTTGATGTTGTCTGAATAAGAACATGAATCTTCTCTTGGCAGGCTTGCCAGAGTATCAGCAATGGCGTAGGAAAGTCAGCATCTGCCTTGGTACAAGCCCCTCTGAAAAAGTATCAACGCGGGGCTAGTATGGGATCTGCTTTGGCAACTGCTGTGCAATCTGCTCCAGTCGCAGCTATAGCTCCTGCTTCTGCTGCAGCACGTGCAGTGCATTGCGCTCTTCTTGGCTTTAGGAACAGGTTCTACTACTTTTCTTGTGCTCTTTTATGTGCATTTTTTGGGCTCATCACCCCATTCAATTAGTAATATTCCATGGTAGAGGCATATCACTAGAATTTTTTGTATTGCATTTGCAGCCTTGATCCAGAGCATAAGAAAGAGTCTGTGGAGAAATACTCGGGCATTACTCCATCTCAGGAATCCAAGCACTAGGCTCTGCAGAAATGTACAAATTGAAGACTCCATTGATGAAGTTTTTTTTTTTTTAGTGAAAGATTGTATAGATAAAGTAAATTTGTGAATAAGTTATGATTTTAGTTTTTTTCACATGTCAATCCCCATCTTTGTAAACGAGGGATATCAGTAGTTTTGGTCGACATTATTGTTTATTAGACCTCCATTGGAATATCGTTTGCTCTGATCCATTGTTCATGTAAATATGTTGACATTGAATACCGACCAAATGTTATTCCTTTTCATTGATTTTGTACAATGTGTATCTCTACTCATATGAAACATATTTTTTTATCGCTGTTCTCAGCCAAGCCTGCAGATTTATTATGGAGATTGATTCTTTTGTGAATGAATTAGAAAATTATTTTTTCACTTTTCTTAGTCACTGTTGGAATATCACTAGTTGCATTAACGTCTCAATGAAATATGGCCCTGGTTGATAAATTGGTCAACTTTAAATTTCAAGGTAATTTATATAATTTCATGAGTTTTCAAAATTGGAAAATTAATTTATAAAATTATTATTGAATTGTAGAATTAAAACGAAAATAACATGCCCTATTTATATGAAAAAAATTAAATCTAATCTTAATCAAACTACGAAATTAAATTTAACCCTAATCGAACTAAGAAATCAAATAAAGTCCTAACAAATTTAAAAATCAAATCTCGCAACAAATCAAATCTAATAAATATCTAAAATATATCAAAGACAAATCAAATATTTTTTTTTCTTCTCTCATAAATCTTCAGAGATATCTTCGAGCTTTCCAATTGGTGTGTGATTTTACATTAATGCAATAGTTAAAAAAAAAAAAAAAACCTCATTGCCAATTACTATGAAAATATCTTTAACAAAATTCGGTATTTGATAAGTCAATTGGATGTGATTGTAGCAACAGTTTTAACATTTCTCCAACTTCCATTTTCATCCCTAGATTGTTTCAACGCATGTGTCTCCGTTTTAACTAAAAAAAATAAATAATACTTATACACACCCATCATCTACGCTTCCTTTTGGCATGAAGATGTGAAATCGCACTTGGAGGTCTCTTCTTGGTGAAAGCTCTGCTTTTGCTTTCCGATTCCTCTTCCTCACTCTCTTCATCACCATTTCTCCTTTCTGCAGCCACTTCCAACCCTTCATTTTCCATGCCCACTTTTCTTTTTCCATTGTGCAGTTTGGCAAGCAACTTCCTCTCAACAGGATTACTTGAACGCGTGAATTTGGACTCCCTAGGAACAGCTGCACCAATACCAAGCCTACACAACATCCCCAACCCAAGCATATGAAACTCCATTTTGAAATTTGAAGTACATTGTAATGCAGTCAGACAAGCCGCTCACCTCAAGGGACGTCCTTCCAACTCTACTGAAGGCGATTTATCACTCTCCGAGGATTTACTCATGTTATTAACCCATTGTTCAGCCTGCAGAGGCATGAGTATGTTTGGTAAGAACACATTCATTTCAACCACCAACATGACTTGCATAAGAAGATCATCACAGATCACTAATCCAACAAGTAAATAACCCAACAAAGGTGTGTAATAAAAGGTCAAGATCAGTGTTTGTACTGTTGTTATTTAAACAATATACATAGATAACGTCATAAAGACCAATTCAGTAAGTTCTTCTCAATGCAAGAAAAGAAGATGATCACAATGTGAAAGATCACCTAAGACAAAATACCTCCAGATACACATTAGCAAAATATATAAAGGGGGGATTAATTCCACTGCTTAAATTCCTCCAAATGAAAAGAACCAAACAATATGCCTATGAAAGAAACGAAGTATGTCACAATGTGCTTACCAATTTGAATGCATAATTAAGCTTCACCAACTGCGGCTTTGGCTTTGACTCTTTATTCGAATCCTCTAATGCATTAGTTGTCATTCTTGTCACACCTAAACATTGTAGGCATTCATAAATAGATTGGTCCACATAAATGAGTTAAAAAGAAAAAGAGAAACAAGGAGATCACATAAACAGCAGAAACACATTCCACATTCCAACATCACAATTTTGAAACCCAAGCTGATAGGCTCAAGTCCATCAAACATCTATATTGATATAGCAACCCAAGTTGTCTGCAAACTTGGTTTTAAATTATATGTATTTTATTTATTACTAACAAGACAAGAGCAGAGCTGCAGGGGCGGGGCGGCGGGTCTGGGCAGCGGCGGGTATCTGAGAAGCAGGGCCGGCCGGAATTGTGAGGGAAAGGGAAGCCGACAGCATATAAAAAGAAAAAAAAAAATTTACTTAACAGCTGCTGCAGGGCTGATCGACGGCGACCCGCAGGATGGCCGGCGGTGGCGCAGTGGGTCTGCTTCCAGCCTGCGGTATTTTCTTTCGAATGTGTAGAGGAGTCGAGGGTTGGGGGTGTCGGGTGGGTAAGGTAAATAATTAGGGTTTGATTTTAAATATTAAAAATTAAAAAGGCTGATATCCTTGAGGAAGCCATTTTTAAGTTGTATAAATCAACAAAACCACAACTTGAGTTCTTAAACTAAACAGATTCGAATAGGAAATCTAAATTTAATTAGAACCTAACCTGAATCCTAAGAGAATCGGCAATTGGTTTAATGGGCGGCGCCTTCAGCTACGTAGGTGGCAGACTTTGGCGGCGACGCCTACCGTGGCAATTGTAGAAGAATTCGCGAGGTTGTTTGCTGAGTTTCAGAGGGAGAGGGAGAGAGAGAGAGAGAGAGAGAGAGGAGTGTTATGCTAATAATTGTTTTAGAAAAAAGAAGAAACATAAATAAATGGGCCTAACCCTCATCTCTAATTGAGAAAATGGGCCTAAATTTCAAAATCACAAATCTATATCTATATCTATAGATAATCTATATCTGTAAGAGCAAAAATTCCCCTAAAAAATTTATAAAATATAATTGAAATATAAAATCCCCTAAAAAATTTATAAAATATAATTGAAATATAAAATCATCAATTAATCTAGTTATATACTAAAATAAAATAGTAAAAAAGTTACAAAATCGTGAATGAGGCTACTGTTACAAATGAGATAACTATCTTTTTCTTGAGTTGCTGGGCTTTCTCAATCCCCTCTTACTAACCCTTTCTACTTGATTCAACTTGCATCTCATCTCATCCACCAACATCTTCGTCATTGCCTCTGCCTCTATACCTTTCCACTCCATCTCTGCAAAATACTCCAACGCCTCCTCTATCTTCCCTCCCTCGCACAGCCCATGAACCATGATCGTGTACGACCGCCGATCAGGCCCCATTCCCCTCCTCTCCATCTCATCCCAAACCCATTTCATCCTCTCTTCATCTCCCCACTTCACAAACAACCTCAAAACCATGTTGTACGTGTCTCCTTCCATCTTGCACCCGCTGCTCTCCATCCTCTCCAAAATAGTATCAACTTCCTCACCATTCCTTGCAGCCTTCAACAAAAAACCATACGTCACAGCATTCGGCATGCAAGAATCGCCCTTCTCTCCCATCTCATTCACCAGATCGTAAACTACTTCCATCCTTTGAATCTTGCACAAATGCTTGATGAGACAGTTGTAAGTGGCAGCGTTTGGCGGGCACCCCTTCTCGCTCATCTCCCTGAAAATCATGAGAGCCTCTGGGATCCTCTTCTTGAAACACAACCCATCGATGACTGTGTTGCATATTGGCACATCTGGCCTGCACCCTTCTTCCCACATCTTCCTCAGCAGCTCCTTCGATCTACTCGCTTTCCCACATTTGCAGAGCGAGTTGATGAAAATGCCATACGTGAATCGATCGGGTCTGCACCCAGATGCGAGAATGTCCCTCCAAAACCTCTTGGCATCGGGCAAACTACGCAGCACGCACCAGCCGTTCAAAATGATGTTCCATGTTTTGATATCCACGGCAAACTCGCTCTTCCTTTCGCGGAACAATAGCTCAGCTGTTTCCACATGCTTGTACCGGCATAGCGCCAACAGCAGCGTTTGGAACGCGCCTAGATCGCCATCCATCTCGTCGAAGAACTGAATTGCTTCATCGACTTTGTGGGCTGCAGCTAATCTGCTCACCACGATACTGTACGTACGTTCGTTCATCGGAATCTTTCTTTTTGGCATTTCGTCGAGCACTTGGTGGAGCTCCTCGAACCGCCTCATTCGCCCGAGGATATCGATAATCTCGTCGTAGACTGAGGTTTCTGGGGAATACCCAGATGCTCCGAGAAGCCAGCGGAAGAATGCGTAGGCGGATTTCCAGTCGGAACGGTGCCGTTTGAGCACATTGAGGACCAATTCTTCCGACAGCAAGAGATCGCATTTCTGGAGGCGCTCCTCGATCGATTCTACAGATTCGTGGAAATGGATTTTCAGAAGGGTTTGGATTTTGAGGGCTTCGTCATCAATGGAGCTGCTCTGCGGCTCGGCAGGTTCGTGATTATTCGTTGAACTGCTGAAGGCGAGTTGGTGAGTGGGGAGGGAACACCCAAGAATCTTGCGGGAAATCGACGAATTGGATTTGACAAAAATCGAGGAACGCAATCTTAGTAAAGTTAGGATTTGAAATCGAAATCTTGAATTCATGCCGTAATACAACTCCAATATCCTGATTTGGTTTTGCTCGCGGAAAAGCTTTTATGTTTAAGCAATTTGGTTTTATAAAACATCAAAAAAAAATATATATAGATAACTTCCTTGAAGTTAATAAACAAGATAAAATGAAAAAAATGGTAATTAATTTGGAATAAAATTGTAAGATTGAGGTAATACAAATTCTACTAGAAATTTAGAGTATAAAAGAGTATTGTTTTATTTGAGAGAAGCTAGTACCAAGATCCAAGAAGCAAACAAATGAGATCATCATGACATACAAATTATTACATGAAAAGTTGAAAGTGCAAACATTTGTACAAAAACAAGAAGCTGCATACATTGATTGTCTACACAGATATCATCATCATCATATTATCTCTACATCAACCCAAACCTTACATTAACTTAATCTCTCTAACATTGAAAAAAAAAAATTGTATTCCTCCAATCAAATGTGCATCACAAAGACCCTGCATCATCACAAAAGGCAAAATTAACTCAGATAAAGGAAAGGAAACATTTCACCAAAAAGAGTTGAAATAATTACTTGTTGATTTCTTACCCTTCAAACCATCCTGATGGATGATATCTTGAATCTTGAGTTCATCAATACTTCCCAAAGATCCACCACTTCTCTTATCAGATTTCTTAGGCACAACATGTGATCTCTTCAGGCCTAGCCTCTCCTTCCACCGGCTTGCACCCTTGCCAAAACTCGGCGACAAGTCATCATCGTCGTCGCCGGAAAGAAGCTCATCTCTCAATGTGTTGACCTTGCTGCTATTCTCCCTCAAGGGAAGAATCTTCCCCTTGAAGAAAAGCTCATCAGCAGAGATCATGGAGTAGCTAGGTGCCGAAAACGCAAAGTCGGAGGACACCGGAGCTTCACGATAGCTGCTTTCAAGCTTCATATTGGGCTGCTGCGGATCACCAAAATCATTCGAGAATGAGATTCTTGGCTCATTGTTGAACATATTTAAGCTGCATGCCATTGGCCAAGAAAATTATGAGGTTGTGATGAGAGACTAGATCTTTTTTATTCTTGGTCTAATGTTGGAGTCCACATGCAATTTGAGGACCCTTTATATAGGAGATGTAGCTGTACATGTGCATGCAACATTTTTAAAATCTTTAAAAATTTGTAATGAAACTTGTAATAACAAGCAAGTATGTTGTCCTTTATGTGGATGCTAGGCATACAAACAATATTTCAAACTTTATTCAAGACAAAAAAAAAAAAAAAACATGATTATCGCTTTGCTTAAGAAAGTGGATACCCAGCTTATATATAATAATCAACATCATATCTGTGGATCATGCAGAATCATGTAGAAAATCAAACTTTTCTTGCAGCTTTTATATTTTTGTTTGTTCTTTCTCTTCTTGTAAGTATTCTCAAGATATTTTTTTTTATTTTCAATTTGTCCAAAACATTACAATTTACTAAAGTACAATCATATTAGAGAGACATGTGAATGATCCACTAAATGTCAGTAATTAATGCCTATTCTGCTGTGTGATTTTGGTCACTACATGTTGACCGTGACTGCTTTGTTTGATTGGTGCTTTCTTCTCTTACATGATATTTTCCATTATTAGCCTATTAGGTCGAGTCAATCATACAACCCTTCATATCATAATCCATATATATACAGTCACAATTAATGTTATAATTCAAGAAAATGAAGCGTGGTTTTATAGCTGTCCAAAAAATTCTAAATTCGCTGTTAATACTTGTGCAGAAGAACTTCACGCTTGGTTAAAAAGCTGAAAATAAATAAAAACTGATCCCACATGGGAAGCAGAAGCTTGATGGATTTATATATTCAAACAAATATATTTTGCATGATGCTGACTTTTTGTCATCTCAAGTCTGCATTGAACGAATCTTGAGAGAGATAAGAGAGAGATCAGTAATTGAATAATTGTGGTGCATGCTTTGGTTTCTTCATCTTTTCCAAATTTTTCCCCTCGAAAAAATGTTATCCAGTTTTTGACAGCAAGAAGGCTTTAGAATGAAGGCAAGACAGCAAAATGTTGGTATCTTCAAAACAATATATATATTTCGATTAATGCCAAATTAATTCTGATAATATAACTTTTGCGCTCTCTCTAGGTTTGCCTGGGAACTTGAACAGTATAAAGTGAAAATTAAGATAATTGTTTATGAAAACTATTTGCAATTTTAAACTGTTTAGTTAATACAGAATTAGATAATTTTCTTAATTGGAATTTTATGTGGCAATATTTCATCAACTTATTTCATTTCTCACATGGCTTTATGAGTTCAGCTTTTCCCTTATTTTCGTATGAGCTTTTCAATATTATTTCTATCAAATTCATCAAGGAATTATTTATTATAAATTTGTTGGTTTTAACATAAGTTTATATGGATGCATTGGGTGCTGTCTCAAAGAGCCAAACTGGCAACTTCAACTGCACATGTGCGACCGACATTTTATAAAACAAAACACTTCTTTTTTCAGCCATTCTATCTTGACCAACACATGAATCCACCAACACACACACTCACTATTTGTGTGTGCACTATTTCATTTTTGTTGGTTCTGAGCTCAAGTAAGTATGATGTATAGCGGAAATTTTAAGAGCATACTTGCACTTATAAATTGGTGGTTCTTGATCAATTTGTGTTTTTGTAAAATCGATTGTTAGCGAGTTTGTAATATAAATTCAGATCGAATATACTGCAACACTAGAATGTGTAGAGTTTTAAAATCCTTGCACAAAAATAGAAAGGGAAAAGTATCAATTATATTACAAACTATTCAAGTTTTCTCAAATATATTACAAACTATGTATATTATGAAATTATATTATAAACTATCAATTTTGTTCCAAATATATGACGGGAGCAAATTTCCGGCAACGGAAAGTTGACGTGGCTTGTTAGATGACACGTCAACGTTTGTAAAATAACATGTCATCATACTATATACGTTTTCTCAAATATGTTACAAACTATTCAGGATTTCTCAAATATATTAAAACTATTGAATCTTCTCAGATATATTACAAACTATTCAGGTTTCCTCAAATATATTACAAACTATTAAATCTTCTCAGTTATATTACAAATTATATATATTTCCTATATAAATACTCAAACTATTAAATTTGTTTTAAATTTATTATGAATTCATATTTTAAATAAACATATAGTTATACTTAAGAATATTTAAATGGTGAAGGCCTAGGAAAAATGTTGAAGCTTCAGTTAACGCTACAGGCGAAACAAGACCTTTTGTAATATCTCTCTTAATTTTTTTTGTGATAATTTTTAATTTATCATGTATTAATAATATATATTTTTATATTTTACATTTAGTGCAAGACTTCGAGACATGTGAAGGCTATTGGATTGCATGAGCAAGCTAGTCCAAGATCTCAAGTGGATGATGCTAGCAGAGGAAATCTAAGTCAAACTTAGTGATATCGATTGTGTCTCATGTAGTTTGAAAAAAAAATTGTTGTCATCCGATTAAATTCAAACAATGTTAATCTCTTGTATGGTTTTGAAACACATAACTTTGTTCTGTTTAATGGTTGCAAGGGATCTAGCATAGTTTATATAAACTTTGTATTAGTTGTGTTTTGAGCATTGATTTCATAAAATTACATGTGATGCTATTCGTTGTGTAATATATATATATATATATATAGAGGAGAGATCATGTAAAAAAAATTCCCTTGTGAGAAAAAAGAATGAATCATGTCCATCAGATCTAAAAAAATCAATGGTTGATATTTAATCAAGCAACAATTAAAACGCAATCAAGCAACAAAATAACCAAGCAACAACTAAAGCACAATCAAGTAACATTATAATCAAGCAACGATTTGAATGCAATCAAGCAATGGCGTAAATGCAATCAAGCATCTTTCTCACTTTCTCAC
>JAPKLW010001056.1:158189-183195 GCA_026898455.1 Plectranthus barbatus | reverse complement strand
GGGATTTTTTTTTACATGATCCCTCCTATATATATATATATATATATATATATATATATAGAGAGAGAGAGAGAGAGAGAGGAAGGATCGTGTGAGAAAAAAATCCTCCTGTAAGAAAAAAGAATAAATCATATCCATTAGATCTAAATAAATCAATGGTTGATATGCAATCAAGCAACAATTAAATTACAATCAAGCAATTTCTTGATTGTGTTTTAGTTGTTGCTTGATTATTGTGTTGCTTGATTGTGTTTGATTTGTTGCTTGATTTTATATCAACCATTGATTTATTAAGATTTGATGGATATGATTCATTCTTTTTTCTCACATGGGACATTTTCTTATCTGATCCGCTCCCTATATATATATATATATACATAACATAATGATTTTGACCCTTAATCATTTCTATAACTATTAATTATAAGAATATTTAATATTTTTTATCGGCCAAGTGATGCCAAAGAAATAGAAAAACTAAAATAAGTTTTATTTATTATTTTTTTAATATGTCAAAAGTTTTATTTAAATATTCTTAAGTATAATTAAATGCTTATTTAAAATATAAAAAAATATGGATCATCATAAATTTAAGATAAATTTAATAATTTGAGTATTTATATAGGAAATATATAGAGTATGTAATATAAGTGAGAAGATTCAATAGCTTGTAATATATTTGAGAAAACTTAAATAGTTTGTAATATAACTGAGAAGATTCAATAGTTTGTAATATATTTGAGAAACCCTGAATAGTTTATAATATATTTGAGAAAACCTAAATAGTTTGTAATATATTTGGTTGGTGACGTGTTATTTTACAAACGCTGACGTGTCATCCGGCAAGCCACGTCAATTTTCCGTCGCCAGAAATTTGCTCCCGTCATATATTTGAAACATAATTGAAAGTTTGTAATGTAATTTGATAATATGCATAGTTTGTAATATATTTGAGAAAATTTGAATAGTTTGTAATATAATTGATACTTTTCCCAAATAGAAAGCAGTAAAGAGCAAATGATTATTAGAGGTTCGGACAACACGTCCTACATCCTATTTTCAAACTTGGGTCTAGAAATTCACTAAGCTGTAAGTTGCAGGATCGTCTTGCGACCTATCGCTAGCTGGTAAATGCCAATGTCCACTAGTCCACTAGCTCATTCGTCCATACCCCTGGTTCCTTCGGCTTTGAAGACTTGGAGTGTGGGTACACCATGCATCCTCCTAGTTCATCCTGAACTGGTTGGCTAGACGCCCATGATAATCACTGCTGGAGGTCTCCAGTGACTTTTCACCAAGAAAATAACTCTAGCTGAGATAGCTAAGAATCTCGTATTCAAAAGATAACACAAGGTTGACAAATTTTTAGCCTTGGCAACAGAAACGCTTGAGTTTTGATCACTTGCGCAGAGTTTCAGTGCTTTTTTTCTTGTTTCTATTTTTTCTGTTGCTGAGTGCTTCGTCTATTTATAGACGAGATAGGAGCATTTCAAAATTGAAGTCGTTTAGAGACTGATTGGGCATGTTCAATCTGAGACGTCCCTTTTTCTGACGGGAGCAGGATGCTTTTCCTAAAGATTTGTATCTGCTATGTCCTTTTTTGACACGGAATGTCGACATGCTTCTTTTGTGTCAAAACAACTTCGCCAGTCCTAAGAATCTGAACTGGTTAATATTTCTTCAGTCTTTAAAGAATCTATGTTCTTAAAGACTAATATTTAATGATTCTTCCGACTTATTTTTTTGTCTCTGTGTGTAAATGGAAACTAGTCTTGTAAACTGAGGAATATCCAAGCTGGTGTCTTCGATCAGTTTCTTTGATTTGTCAATTTCTAATTGAGATTCAGTTACTTCTCATCCTACACACGTTCCAAACGAGTGGCTAAGAATCCGATCCAATTGGTCTTGATCAGTTCTATTACAACTCGATAGTCATCCTAAAAAGTCATTACAAGTTTATACGAACTAAGTTAATCTAGAGATACTCTAACTTAATGGTTTCTATACATTCTTTTAACATATCAAAACAACAAATAAGTAAAAATACTTCTTTAACCAATTTTATATATTATCTTATAAATGAAATTGGATATAGAATATGTAGACACTTTTATACAACATTTAAATAATAGAACAAGAAATAAAACTAAAGTGAATAAAACATAAACATCATGAGTAATTAATATCACTGGATGATTATAAATAAGAGGTGACATTATTTGTGGTGAAAACTGAAGATTCTGAATGTTGGGATAGGGCACATGGTTAAATACTGTGAGTCAAATGAGTAAGTAACAGGTGGCTGATTCCATAGTCTTACATAAGATGTGGCCAAATCCCACCATTAAAAGCTGGAGAAGCCACACAACTCTGGTCTCCCATCTTGTGAACACCTTTTGTCTTTTTACTCCCCTTTTTTGCCCATAAATCTGCTTCATTTATCAGCTCTATATTTTTCTATACATCAAAAAACTTGCATAGACCATGAAAAGTCTTGCCAAATTGACTGTATTCTTTCCTTCCTTCCTGAATCCTGTATATTGGTTGTGTGTTGTTTCAAAACCATCCATTTCTTTCAATGCCGTGGATGACCATGATTGTGTATTTAATATATTAGGAAAATACGGAATCTTATCTAAAATGTCTTGAGTTCTCATAATTTTATCAAAAGTTCTATATATTAAGGAATTTTTTTTTTAAAAAAAAAAGTTCTATTTGAAAATTTTATCCAGTTTAATTGAGAGTAAGTTCTAATATACAACGAATCACCTGTTAAATTCTATATAGTATCCACGTCACGTCCAACTAACGTTTACGTAGATTATTAATGAATTGAACAGTACGCAAAATTTAACAGGTGATTTATCGTAGAAAAATTACCGTCAGTTAAGTTGAATAAAATTCTTAGACAAAGAATTCTTTTAAATTAAATCTTCTAACAAATAAAACTTTGAATAAAATTCTCGAACAGAAAATTCTTATGGATAAATTTCAAAAAAGTGAAAAAAAAATTTAGTAGGATTTTGTGTTTCCCTAATATATTTAATACAGTATTATTATTTAAGCAAAAGTAGCCCAGGAACTTGATTTGCTGTGAAGTTATTGCGTTTGGGCTGATATGTAATTGAAATCTATCAATAAAATCTGAAATCTTTGCATTTAATCACTAATCAGTATCACTAACCCAAGTGCAGCCTAAAAATGACGAGAGAGACGATTAGTTATTAATTTTTTTTAGGGAAAATATGCAAATTTATCCCAAACTTTGGATGAGTTCCCAATTTTAAATATAACGATTCCAGGTATAAACTTTGAATGCGTTCCCAATTTTATCCAAAACTTATAAATATAACAATTTTAACCTAAAATTTGAATTTTTTTCCACCGTCAATATTTAAACATAAAAATCTTACATGGACACAAATAATTACATGTTATACACGAAAGCCCTACATGGACACTACTCTTCGACATCATTTCATGACATTCATGAAGTATTTATTAAAAATAAGAAATTTTAGAGTTATATATTTTCATAAAACTCATGATAGTCTTTATTAAATATAAAGAACTTTTGATAAATATATTTAAAAACTAATTTAGATATGACTTGATTTTATGACTTTATTCATTTTAATATTAAAAACAAATATATATAATTTATTATCTTAGAGCTTATTTTAAAATAAATTATTCACGAAAATATTATTCTTTTAGAAAATTATCTTAATTTGAAAGTAGAATATATAGTGAAGATTAATATAGTATGATACATAAATATGTATGTCCATATAAGATTTTCTATGTTTAAATATTGACCGTGGAAAAAAAGTTAAAGTTTAGGTTGAAATTGTTATATTTAAAAGTTTGTGATAAAATTGGAACTCATTCAAAGTTTAAGACTAAAATTGTTATATTAAAAAGTTTAGGATAAAATTGAGAACTCATTCAAAGTTTGGGATATATTTGTATATTTTCCCAATTATATGACCAAACGTAGATGACAAAGCTTCATCACATGGATATAGCTGTCTGAAAACATAAAATAGAGTCAAACTCCACTAATAAGTAATTAGGTGTATAAATCCAGCAAGAATCACCGTGCAGTGCAGTGCAGTTTGATGGGAATCTAAAAAAAATACTGCTCAAAACAAAATAATTAAAAAAAGCACTATATGTGTGTAACATAAGCCAACAGTTTATTTTGGGATCATAAAAATAAAAAACTTATCACAAGTATAAAAAGTCTACTGTGATGCTCAGCTGAGCAATTATGCAAAGATAAAATTGAATAATTTAGCAGCGGAACTACCAAACATACCCATCATGCATCAAAACCTAGTAAATGGACAAGATTCAGCTACTATAGAAAGTTCTTGAGATTCACTCCGTAATCTAATGATGATATGTAATAATAACTGATATAAACATTCTGAAAATTGGAAGTTGAGTATGTGTAAATGAGAAGAGAAGCACTTGTTTAAACAAGGAAAGATACAGGATTTTTTTTTTTTGCATTTCAGGAAGAGAAGAAACAAACTAAATTCGGTGGTTTATTTATACTAGATTTTCAAATCTCAAGTAATAAAGCAGCAGAAGAGCTATGCATATCATCAGACTAGACCAGATATAAAAATATATATTTTAGACGACTACCGTGATTCAATCTCTAGTCATCTAGTCAGTTAGTCAAGCAAAGAACATGGAAAATAAATAAATAATTTCTTTTTTAAAAAAAAACTATTTTATTCATTTTCCTTCTATCAAGACAATATTTTTCACCATTTAATCAAGGCAAAAGACTTTACAAGCTTCTGTTACATGCCACTTATAGCTGCAGTAGAGTTCTGTGTATACATTGGGCAAATAGTGTTCTTATCAGCCCAAATGCAAGCTAAAAGACTGACAACTAATAGTTGTCGACTATCTATAATATTTTTTTGAAATCTTGGGATCATTAAAACCCAGGGTGGGGTGGGGGCGGTAGGTAAAAATCAAATCTCTTATAAGCTGTTCAGATGCCTAATATTAATAAGACAAGAACAATTGGCCAAATGACAAAAACCTACTGAAAATCATCATCATTAATGTAAGCAGGAGATAGCTTATTTGAAGGTATTTGTATATTTGTCGAGGTCTTTGGTGACGGCCAGATTTTAGTTTTACCTTCTAAAGTTCTCAATAATTTTGAGTGTGGGTGTGGCAGAGTCTTCAAACTGAATGAGCTTCTTGAATCTCCGGTAAGAGAGATTGCTGGCGACATTTCTTTATTCTTCTCATATGACAATACTGCTCGTCGAGAGAGGTCTCTTTTTAAAACAGGGAAGCTTTTGTGCTGTACCTCCTCTGTCTTTGGCCTCGCAGCTGATTCAATAGGGACAAGCTTCCCCCCAACTTGATTAGTAAAAACAAACGAAACCTGAATATGTAAAACAAAATTAGATGATTGTTCGAATGGCGTAAATGATAGAATCAGTAAAAAGTACAGTTAATTTGACTTTGTTGTTGATTGCTTCACAGTAAATAAACAAAGTAGCCAAGAAGGGAAAGTATTTGGAAAAAAGAACACTTCAGTGACAACTGAAATAGAAACGCCAGTGAAATAGGTGCTTAATCTAACAACAAATTGTTTTACATCTAGAGAAGCCACTCGAATGTGAAATTTTAGAAACGAAATCATTTCAAAAGGAAAACTATCTGAAGTTTTATGTTCCAGGTACCATCAACTCATGGTTTACGAAAAACCAGTTATCAACTCAGCTTGATTTCATTTTTGGTCATGAAATAAAAGAAATCATTATGATTGAGAAAGTAAACAAGTCTACACCATTACAAGAAAAAATGAACTTGGGTAAATTAAGTCGATGATGCTAGTAAGCTGCAACTTTATAATCAACATATTTTCATATAAATTAAGTTTCTTAACCAAAAAAAGAAATAAATTTCTAAAATTTTGACATCGTCTCCTCAAAGGTACCATAGAGTGTTGAATGTGGTGCATTTATCTGACTTGATCAAAATATGCAAGCTCAAATGTAATTACCACGCCTTTAAGTATGAGAGTAATTTTGAACAGTGAAAAACTAAAGCAGAAATCACATCACTTGAAATATTCACCTCATCACCAGCAGAAGCCTGAAATATAAGATCAGGTACAGATGAAGGAAAATAATGATGCCCCCAGCTAGCCAAATCCTCTTCCTTGGGAGTTCCAACCTGTAGAGACACAGTTTTTGAGCAAAAGAACGGGATCTACTCCAAAGAATATGGATATTTTGAACCACACTAACCTGCTTCTCATGGCTTTTCAATGTTTTGAAGCACCCAGAAATGCCTGCGAATCCCCCTATGTCTTCTTCATCGATCTGGCAGCCCCCATTCATGTTTTCAGATTCAAGATTGCTATGAGGCACCATTTCATGTTGTATACAGCGGTTGCAACACATCTTCTCATGAATTTCCGAACTAAAATGTATATTATTAGCAAATTTGAAGAAAATATCTCTCAACCCAAAACTTCCATCATTTTCATACAGGAAAATTTGATCCAAGAGCAAAGAGGTACATTGCAGCAAACATTATCTTATAAGAATGAAGAATGAGATACCTAATGAAGATTGATTTGTTTTGCCTCTGTTTAAGCTAAAAGAAGTTGCACCATTGACAATAAATGTTCTATCACACGTTTATCTCATGACTGAGAACTACAGAATATTCAGCAAGAAAGTGAGGTTTCCATTGAACATTTAGGTATAAAGCTTGAGATTCAAATCTCCATATCAATTTCTGTATACAAAATTGACATTTCACAGAGCCCCACAGATGCAGATAAATATAGTTCGTGATAATTTGTTATTTTATTTAGGTTTATCAATATTTTGTGAGGATTCATTCCGCCTCAACTTGGTTTGTCAAATTCATGATCATGACATCAATAGGTAGCAGAATTAAATCAGAAAAACATAAAACTACCCCATATGGATCATGATCTTCGTCTGGAAGTACATGACAGAAAACATAAATCAAGAGAGATTACACAACCACACCATACATTTTCAAGCTCTTTGAGATTTCATGGTGTGCATGCTCTCCAAATACTCGCATATAAATTGTTTGTGAACCTTATGATTGGGAGAGAAGTTAAAAAATGGCACACCTTGTGTTCTCATTAAATGTGAACAAGTCCCGTAGATCTTCGGTTGAGAGGAGATTTCTCTGTGATGAGGACTTCGTGATATGAACACAGGATTAAGAACACAAATGAGAAACATAAGAAACGAATACAGTACCATCTCCGAATCAGCCTGCTCCTGCTGAATAACTTTTTGAAGTCCTTCTTTTGACATTTGACGCTGGTATACCTACAAAGAAATACAACATTTGCATATTGATTTGAGAGATGTTCAGATGATGAAACAAATGCACCGAGGATTTGCTGCACGAAACCTTTTCTTCAATGGTTCCAGTACATAAAAACCTATATATATAGACTCTCTTCTTCTGACCATCCCTCCAGACCCTTGCAGCAGCCTGTGAGAATCAGAGCTTAAAGGATATGTTTAAATATATTCCTACATGGTAGTAATGTTTTCACCAAATTATTAAATTTTATATGAAAGGACATATTACTTGTTTATCATTGGCTGGATTCCAATCAGGATCAAAGAGAACTAGACGATTTCCACCAATTAAATTGAGGCCACAGCCTCCAGCTTTGCTGCTCAAGAGAAATGCAAACTCATCCTGAAAATATATTAATACAAACTGATGTTGGCCAGATACATATGGACACAGTTTTATTTTTATGGACAATAAATTAAACTTCTTTTCGATGAGAATATGGGAGGCACTTATAGTAGACACATAAAAACAAACAAAAGCAAGACTACAGTCACAATAAAGCACCTGAGTTCTTTATGCTTTTGAATCCATAAGACACCCAAAGATAAGGACAAGGTTTCCAAAGAAAAAACTCACATACCTTTGAGGTATCATTAAAACGATTAACCAGCTTCTGTCTTTTGCTGATTGATGTACTGCCATCAAGTCTAAGGAAAGGGTATCTTCTTTCACGACACAACTGAGCGAAGAGTTCCAATGTCTAAGAAAGGAGAATCAGAATCAAAATGGCTACACATCAAGGGTTCAGAGAGTCAGAATAACACAGCAACGTAAATAAATAAAATAGAAGTATTTGTGCAACTACAAATAAAAACTTAACACAAAAATGCTTTCATGCTACAAATAAGTTTGGGAAGCATCAGGAGGCCTAATTATGATGAGAACCTAAGTTTAAATTCTTCCAAGTCAAGTGTGTGACAAAGATTTAACCATTTCAAAAAAAAAAAATATTCAAGGACAGAGAAAAAACTTATTTAACTTGACACCTGCGTGTAATTTGAGACTAGAACAATCCTATCATCTGTCTTCTGACGAAGTTGAGCAAGTAATCGGGCTAAGACATGCATTTTTCCTGATAGTTCAACCCATGCCCCATCTCCACCAGTCCATGATCCAGATCTGAGAGAAGATAAGGAATCACTAAAATTAGAACCAGGTGAAATCAAGTTCATCCAAATATATATAAATATGAAAAAAAACTGACCTTCCAGAGAACATTTCTGTTGGGAAAAAACGCAAACAATCATCAAATTCTGATGTTCCTGGACTACCACTCTTTATCGTATCATAAATCAGCTATAATTATGTTTTTTCTGATGTTAGTACTTTTATAATGGCAATAAATTACACCAAACAAAACAAATCCACGAAGAATCAAAACCCTGGAAACAGTGTTCAAGGGAAAATGGTAGTCCATGGTCACACAATGTGATGAGACCTGTCTCACGGTCTGTGAAACAAAAATCCCATCATACCAGCAGAATCTACTGATAATGTACACCAATGTAATATATGCCATAAACATAAACTATGATGGAAGCTTTTAACCCTGATGTTCTCAGACGAACCTAGCTGCTAAACAAGAATGCTCTACATCAAATCTTGGTGCACCATAAATGATAGCAAGCAATTAACAGTCTACCGTCATATGAACTGCAGGGAAAGGTATTGGCAACACTAGGTTTTAGTACATATCAACTCAGATCTTTAGATATAATCAAGTTACAGGTAGTCATTGGAGACATACGTTTACTGGACTTAACCAATGATTACATGAAACCTATTTTCGGCACTGAGTTTCTTGTGATTGAGTAAAAAGCGTGCAATTAGATCCTTCATTTCTCTTCTACAGCAGGTTAAAAATTTGTTAATATAATTTCATCCACACAGTACTTCTGAATTTCAGATTTGGTCAAAGTTATCTTGAACATGAATAGTTATGACACAAAATCCAACACGATTCCTAAAAAACGAATTGCTTATTCACAAAAATAATTCCTGAAAGGAAAATATACCTTCGGGTGATTGCAGAGCTTCTTAAGAGCAGTTATATAAGCTAAGATTTTTGATTGTTTTGCTTCCTCTGAAATGGCTCTCTTAACCTGTGATTTCAAGCTTATTAATTTTAGAAGCTCTCCTGTATCCTGGAGCTCTAAAACCTTATGGTGATTGCACACAACATGTGTTAGGAGTAAACATTACATTTTTTGAATGGATAAAATGGTTGTACAACTGAGATTGGAGTGGCGACATTTTGCAGCATACAACTTCGATTATCTGCAGAAATAGTGGTGATACTTTAGTTAAACAGGCAGATCAGAACATTAGTAAGTCGATTAGTTATATTAAAAAAGAATTGAGTTATTAAACAGCAAGAAAACCTTTTGATTCCGAACATATACACTGCACTTCTAAAATTTAGTCTGGGAACTTCAAGGACAACAGGCCTACGATAATCTATACTTTACATTATTGCATGCAGGTAGCAGATATGTTTCTGCTGAATTAATGCAATGTTATGCAGGTCTACACTGCTAGAACAGAACCAGCAAACAGTATGTGCGCTATTCAGATGCCAGAGAAGATCGAAATTAATATAATTTGTTGTGAACTTCATTATTTGATAGAGGACTATGCCAAAGGTAAATAATTAAAATTCGGTTGATCCACAGGCCACCATAAATTTTACTGTGCCCTTTCAGCTTTGCTCCTTGTTTGACACTTGACACAATATTGGCCACCCAAGTTATTGAGTGGATTAAAAGTAATTGTGAAACGAAGAAAATTCAATGCATTTTAAAAGTTGGAAAGAAGAAATACAGTCAGAATGATCCCACATTTAGCTGATTCATGTACAAATAATTTAGATTTCTCAATGGACAGGTAAAACCTGCAAGAAACCCCTCAACTTCCAGTTTAACTAGATTTCAGTTAGGGACAATGGAGGATACCTAAGTTCCAAATCTTGTAATACACGGTATTAATTTTTTTCTCATCCATTTTCTACAAATATACCCATCGTATTCAATATGATCCATGTACTCTGTGGTTTCTCTAACTGATTGATCAAAATTTAAGGCACACAAATTACAATGATACTATGGTACTGCATGATCATTGTTGTGAACATCATAGAGAGATGTGAAGGGAAATAAAAACAAATAAAATGGCTGATAGGCCAGGTAGATAACCAAATATGAAAAAAAGTGGATAACATTTAGTTGCTGAAATTCAAATTAAAATAATGACGCATGAAGGTCAAACTTTAGTTCACATAGTCATAAGGATTCTATGGCCTTCATGCAAGATTATTATCTGCATTATTACATGTGATGCTCAGAAATAAATTAGAGTACCTTTGGTGGTAAGTGGTTAGACAATAGTGCATTTGTCCTCCGCAATATAAACTGAAATACAAGTAGACATATTGTATTAAGTATACTAAGTTGTGTGGTATAACAATTTATAAACTATATCCAACAAAACACTTGTAAAAGAAGGGAAAGTTTGTTTCTCAATGGTACTTAATCAGGAAGTCGAGATACGCATTTGATGCTGACACAAGTATGCATGGAATGTTAAAGAGTATAGTTACCTGGTTTACTTTTGCACTTAGTTCTGCAGAACGCTCGGTACCAAGCCTCTTTTCTTCTTCGGTAGCTGTCGGCTCTCGACCACAAACAATTGGCATCTTCAAGAAGTACAGAGAAGATTTAGTATTAAGAGTAAATGAGTGTTTTCTATTGCCTAGGTACAATCAGAAGCCCGACAACAATTTTATCTTAGTTATGATTTGAATAAAAGATGTCTGGCATATTCAGAAGTTTGTTAAAAGAGAGAGAAAGAGGCCTTGAACAGGAAGTAGCCTTTATCTTCCACGATTCTAAAATCTTATGTATATGGCATACCTCATAATACCGCCGAAAATGTGAAGCATCACCCAGGACACCAGGATTTGTGAAATTAACCATGGCATAGAACTCCTCAAGATCATTCTTGTTGGAATAACACATAAAAATAAATTATCCAAATAAGAAAATGGAGGAAAAGCACTGCAAGAAGAGATAAATTGCAGAGGATGCTCAGGTAATTCTTACTTGCATAGGAGTCCCTGACAGCAAAATGCGACGTTTGCATGATAAAGCAGCTAATGCCTGCTCCATATGTTAAAGTCATCTCAATTCCAGAATGATCTCATCCAGGACAAATATGCTCAAAGGAAAGAAGACAATGCATCTTACTCGATTGGTCAATGTTTGATCATTCTTAAGCCTATGAGCCTCATCACATATAAGTAGGTCACAAGATCCATTTTGGTTGAATTTTGAAGAATGCATACGAAATGTCTCATAAGATATAATTAACACCTGCCAGAACATGATTTGAGTTAACTCTGAAAATTGGGTAGTAACAAAGACTATACAAGAAAAGTACCTGTAAAGGACTGCATGGACTAATAAAACTATCAATTCCAAAGATAACATCTTCTCGAGTACTCTCACAAAGAGCAACAAGCTTAACTCTTTCCCCAACCCATTTTTTTATTTCAGCTTCCCAATTACTCACAAGACTGGTAGGAGTCACAATTATTGCTTTTTTAACCATTGCTTTCCCATCAAATCCCTGACGAAGAAGGGTGAAGAGTAGTGTAATTGATTGCAGGGTCTTTCCCAATCTGAAAGAGATAAACATGAAAGTCAGAACGTCAATGAGAAGAGACGTGAATTAGGATAAAAAAGTTAAATATCAGTCTTAAATATCGAGGCAAATAACCATCAGTGGGTTACTGAACCTTTACCCCATATCATCAGCCAAAATGCATCCATTGATGTTTTCAGCACTGAGGATACCAGAAACACAATCAAACATAAACTGCACGCCTTCTCTGCAAATGAAAATCAAATGAACCTTCCAATTAAGTAGTGTGATAAATCAGCAGACTATTTATCCATAATGGTTGATGAAAGTTAGCAATAGATAATTAATTCTAAAAGAATGCAATAACCAGCCGTAAATACTGAATTGACAAATAGCAGTTTGGCATTTGTAACACCTTGAGCAAGGATAAAGTTATAAAGTTACATGATGATCATCCTCATGATAAGGCGAAACAATACTCTCTAAGATGCTAGTCATAAATAATTCCTGAGTTTATCTTAAACCTCTCCATGGCACTGGAGAGATTTTTCTGTATTTTAGTTTCACAATCTTACTCATTAAACTTGCATATCAAAAGCATAAAACCTGCTGAGCTGTACCTTTGATGGGGCCGGAGAAATTTCACGAGTAAGTGATCTACAGTTATAGAAGTGGAGTCACTTTTTTGGTCGTTGACTTCTTCTGGCTGCCACAACACCAGAGGTTCAATTCCTGGAGGCAGTGGCTCACTTTCCTCAGAATCACCATTCTCAATTACATTGGGAACACCAAACCTGTTTGTAATATGTACTAAAGCAGGCCTTGCTGACCCCCATGGCACAAACCGTTTACGAGCCCAAAGCCTACGTGCCAGCTGCTCTTTATTCTCAGAGTAACCAGTGGAAGAGGGAGGCTTGAAGGGCTTTCTTAAGGTAGCCTCTGCACCCACTACAGAATAAACCCGAGGAAATAATGATTGCCGTTTCACTTCTAGATTTCCCCTGATTTAGAAACACCACCCTAATTTGTTAAAAGTCTTCATTGACAAAGCCATGAATAATATAATCAGCAAAAATTACGTCCTCCCATTGAAAATTACTGAATATACTAGTTAAGAATTCAAACCCTAACACTGAATATCACTGACGCAAACGCATAACTTACGGTCAGGTCATAAACGATACCAAAAGCCTAGCTCCACGCAGCCCAATCACCTCACATCTAATAGCTACATAGCTGAGATCAGCAACTAATTCTCAAAATATTATACTCCCTCCGTCCCACTCTATTAGTCCCATTTGCCTTTTTGGTCCGTCCCACTCTATTAGTCCCATTTCCTAAAATAGCAAACTTTTTCACACTCATCAATAAAATATTAATTTCACTCCACTCACAAACATTTACTTGCATTGGTTTGTGTGTCCCTTCCTATGGGACTAATAGGAAGGGACGGAGGTAGTATATATATAAGCTGGCAAACCTTACGAGGGCGGCTACGTTTTGCGACTTCCGTTGGCGGTTCGGCGGCGGAGCTGAACGGGTTGCCGGCGCTTCTGCCCCGTAGTTATCGCATTCGGAGCCATTTGAATCTGAGGATCCGGGTGATACGTCGTAATCGGGTTCGGATTCTGTCGACTCGTCAGAGATCGACAAGGTTTCGTCTTCGTCTTCCATTTTCTCTTTATTTAATTAGCTCTGTTTCAACAGCAAACATATCTGATATCTCCCTTTTAAATTCGCAGAATTTTGGCGGCAAAGCTGGATTAATATATTTTATTTCCTTAAAAATAATGTTTTTTATTGCTCAGTTTTAGTTTTTTTTTTTTTTTGAATTGTTGCTTATTTTCATTTTCAGTTACGATAATGTTGCCTCTATTTTCTACATGATGAATTGATGATATATAATATTAAATAGATCGATTTATTAAGTTTGATTATATTGATATAGAATTCGAATCATTGTCAATTATGTGTGTAAATTTATAGTTAGTATTGATAATTTATTATAGTATTATTACTTTATACTCCCTCCGTCCCGGCTGAATTGTCCCGGGTTGACCGGGCACAATAACCAAGGAGTGTGAGTGTAAAGTAAGTTGAATGAAATTAATATTTTATTATTGAGTGTGAAAAAGTTGCCTTTTTAAGTAATGAGACAATTGAGGTGGGACGGACAAAAAAGGAAAGTGAGATAATTGAGGTGGGACGGAGGGAGTACTTGTGAAATGAATTAAACCAATAAAGATGGACCATTTTCGTAAAAAATATGTGATATTTAATACACAACTCTTTGACACGCACTGTTTTTGTAAGACCATTTAATCTCAAATTACTAAATAAAATTGACTCTAATTCCATACTAGCATCTACATAACTATCTTAATTGTATTGAAAGAACTCGATTTTAGATTATTTGGGAAACATCAAGATCACTTCAAACATGAAACAAATAACTGATTCACTATGGATTACTTTGTCACTACAAAATTACAAATCATTAAACATCACAAAAGGAAATAGGAAATCTTGGGCTAAATACTTCTGAAAAAACAAATACAAATACAAGTCAGTATATAATCATTTACCATTGATGAACACAGCATAAAGTTAGTATGTAATCATGGAGCGAGTCATCATAGTGATGAACTCATCCGAGTCAATCACACCATCACCATTGGCATCCACGGCTCGCACCATTTTCTGGCAATCTTGCAGGGTGCACCTTTCTCCGAGCCTCTGCAGCAACGCATACACTTCTTCCACCGTGATCTTCCCATCATTATCTCTGTCGAACGCCTGGAAAGCACGGTGCAAATCCATTGTCTTCACCCCACCTTCCTTCTTCTGTATTTCCACAAACTCATGAAAGTCGATAAAACCATCACCATCCAGATCCGCTATCTCGAATATCTGCTGCACTTCTTTCCTGACGAGGTTTCTCTTCCCCAAGGCCCTGACTACGGCCTGGTATTCCTCTGGAGATATTTTTCCATCTCTGTTGGAATCGAACTTGTTGAACACTTGCTTCAGCTCTTCTACAGGTGACGTGTATACGGGTGCTAAGCTGGAGCTCTGTCTGTCTGGAGAGAACATTCTTGAAGGTTTCTTCAAGAACTTCCTCTTTGAGAGGTTGTACTGCAGGTCTAGAAAACTGAAACTAGACATCTTTGAGCTTACGTTTGCGAGCGAAGAAAGTGTCAGAGGATGAGATTTGAGACAGCTCTGTGCTCAAATATATAAATGAAGGATCAAGAAACAAATCAATGTAAGATAAATTTGAAGATATTCTGATGCTTGAATGATAACACAGAATAACTTTATTACTGGAATTCTTAGAATTTCACACAATCAAGATTCTCCTGTCAAAGGATAAGAGGAATAAAGAATATAGTACAAAAAGGACACAAAGTGGAAAACTAGTAAAAAGAGAAGAATAGATTCTTATTCGGCGGCTGCATGAGCACTTTAAGATGTGTTTACTTGACTCTATCTCCCTAAAACATCCTCTCCTTGCAATTGCAAAGTTATCCTTTCAACAATTGTTGCAAATCTAGGCAGTATATAATGATCATCAATGATTGGAGAAACTAGAAGAACGTTACATCCTTAAGAATCAATCCTTCGAAGGAAATTCCGAGGTTAGAGTTATGTAGTGGATATAGGTCAAGATGGTTTTCCATTGTCCAAGTCCTCCATCACATTAATATCATTGCGTGCTGTTATCTTCTGGACAAATCCTGTTTGATGAGTAATATCAGGTTTCTAATCCTTGAATATGTTAAAATGATACTCCACATTTGAAAGCATGATGAAAAACTAATACACGTAACAATCAGCAATTTCCTCATAGGCAGTTTGAATGAATGCCAACCAATTCATGGTTGCCGTAAAATGAAAAGAAAATGTAAGGAATACTTAGTGACTTGCTTTATCTAATAAGGAATACTTAGTGACTTGCTTTATCTAATAAGCATTCTCCTATAATATCTCAATCACCCACAACAAAAGTTTGGTAGGGAAACATGAACATTCCATCCCAAGACGATTTACAAATAACCACCTTGGAGGGGGGAGGGGGAGGGGATTGGTGGAACAAGAGAGAATGAAAGAAAATAAGAAGAAATCATACCGATCCCAAGACAAGGAATGCATTTACAGATGGTTTCTTTTCCTTTTTTGCTATAGTAGCTGACTAAACCAGTTCCTTGGCAACTACGACACTTCCCAGTCCACTCGTAAACCATTGGCTTGCAATCCTGTAATCCCAGAATACAAAGAGAACTTTAGAGGAACCATGTGGATGGTTTATTGAAATAATTGGAACTCTTGTATTTATTGAGACAACAGAAACTGAAAATATTAACATAATATGTGAACTGATAAAGTAGCATGATCAAGAAGTCCAATAGCCAAGAGTAGATGTTAATTCAAACAAATTTAAACCATCTGGAAGTAGCAATGGAGAGGGCATAAGATCAAATTGAATTAGCAGGTTGATTTTGTTAGAAAGTTACTTTATTAGTTTTACGTGTCAGAAAATAAGAACTATACCTACCAGATTGTGGTGCGAGTGCATGCAGCTGATTAATTTCATCTCGTATAAATCAGCTGCATCTTCACTTTCCAGGTTCAAGTTTTGCACACATTGAATAGACAAGTTAAACGCTTTCTTCATTAGTTCAAAACCATTTGAAAGTAGCAAGTGAGAGAACGTTTTGGGAGGAGTGGGAATTCCTTTTTTCCTGAACTCCTTAACAGCATCCAGGAATTCAATCAACCAACAATGAGAAACCTGATATTTTTCATATTTTTCTCAATTATTAAACACTGTAGAGGGCAAATTAGATTCAACATCAGGCAATCTCAAGAGATCCTACCCAGCCTTATTCGTTATATAACATCAATGTCCTTCATATAATGCTCTCGTTAGTAATAATTTCTGGTTCTATAAACATCAATGGTAGTAAAACCGACAGTCGAACTGTATAATAGGATTAAAAGAAATTACCACCCATTTCATGAAGTTAAAAGACTTTCAATCCTCAGAAGCAATGCAATGTGCTAAACTAAAATAATATCACAAAATCTAAGCCAAAAATTCATCATTTACACTCAATTAGCATTGGTTCCACCATATTTATGTAACAAATTGAACTTCTTGTGATTTGAGAAAGTTACCTCTATCTCAGGATCGCAGTTGAGTCTCTTAACGATTTCATCCGACGAAACGGGGGAAGAATTGGGATAGGTCATCGGGAGCGGGAGCGCGTCGTCGTCGTCGGTCAAATAGCTCTCCCGATTTCTTGACCATTTGTCTTTCGCATTAATCTTTGTGTTCTTACTATTACTACTACTACTACCACTAGAAGCACCAGAGCCTACATTTTCCGGTGAACTTCTGCCAATCCCGACAGCGGCGGCGTCTGAAGCTGCGGAGGAATTGAACCAGGAGCGCGGGAAAGCGTTGTCGGCGGCCGCACTGCAGCGGAAGGCAGTGATCGAAGGGGTAAGATATTGTGGGAAAGATACAATTGGAGGCTTGGAAAGCGGAACAATTGAGGTAGGGTTTATCGGCAACATTCCATACAAATATTCGAAGAGAGAGAGAGAGAGAAAAAGAGTGTGTAACGGATTTCGGGTGGGTTTGTGCGGCAGATAGTGGAGCAGCTTGAAAGATGATGATGCAAATTTGTAAAATGCGGCTTCAGACTTTTGTTCAACCCAACGGCAACGTAATCCACCACCGATATTTTAGTTTTTTCCTCTTTCTTCGAATATATTGCCAACAGGAGTAATAAAGACTTGCTAGTACGGTTGGCCGGCTAGAAACAGATCAATTATCAGTCCTTATAATTATAGTATTTTCTTTTTTAAAAAGATAAATTGATAGTATTAGGTTAAAAGTTTATATTGGCTAGTGAAGATAGTTAATTGGAAAAATAGTTCGTTTAAATGACAATATCATTACAATGAGTACCGTATGTGGTAAATAGGTGCGTGACATAATTGGTCTTGCAAAAAGTGTGTGAGTATTCAATAATAAAAAAACTCTGTTAGTTTGTGGAGGGCATTCGCCAAATTTTTATTCTCTTTGGAGATTATATGCAACTTTGAGGAAATTGAAAGAAAAATATGTACTGGACCTAAATATTTGTGGAGACAAGCGATGCAAGAAGGTCTTGGTATTAATTTTGCTTTAAAACATTCTCATCTATAACCACCGCTCCAAGGTTGAATATATTGAGTACTGCATGAAAATAAAATCAACATCAAGTCGGAATAATCTTTTTATCTAGAGGAGTTACAGATTATTGAGCTCAATAAAATTTTATTACAACGGCTTGATAACATAAATATCAAGTCGAAATAATCCTTTATTTAGAGGAGTCCAGGTTCTTGAGACTTGCATGTGATAGTAATGGGTTATCAGATAATTAACTAACACTCACGTTTCTAATCAAATTTCATTGTTCTATAACTATCAATTTAGCTACATGTTAATTAGCGCCTGTAGCTCAGTGGATAGAGCGTCTGTTTCCTAAGCAGAAAGTCGTAGGTTCGACCCCTACCTGGCGCGATCTTTATTTATTTATTTTTAATGTTTCATAAGTTTTTGGACGATTTTTAAAATGTTCATTCCCCCCCCCCCCCCAAAATATGATCATTATCTCGCTCTTGCGTAGTGAATTCCAGACTAAAATTCATCAGGAATCCAGAATTACATCGCACATTTATTTCCTTTTGGGAATTAGTTGTTCCTAGGGGTATAATCGAGTAGTGTCGTGCTCAAGTTTGACTCGTTTAATTTCGAGTCGAGCTTCGAGCTTTTTTATCGAATACTTTGATGTTCACGAACTTTATCGAGCCTAAACAAACTTTCTAAATTTAGAATATATTTAAAATTTTCATTATTATTTTAAAGAAAAAAGTTATTTATTCCAAAATTAATATCATATTCAGGCTCAAATTCATAAATTTCTCATTATTAGAGATTTATCATTATTGTTACTCTTAAATCATGAAAATACTATTTTTATAAAAATAATTATTTTATATTTTTTACTAATTTTAGCTAACGAGCCTGCTCACGAACCCACGAGTCGAATACTATGATGCTCAAGTTTGGTTCGTTTAATAAACGAGCTTTACTAAACGAATCTTTATCGAGTCGAGATCCGAGTAGCTCACGAACAGTTTTCATTTACACCCCTAGACTTGTTCCACAACACATTACATAACAGATCAGTTTTCAAATGATTCATAAACAAATGGAAAATCGACCAGTTCTCAAATACGGATGAATAAAAAATCCACAAGCAATTCACTCAAAGAAAGTAGTAATAAACTAATGGTAAAAGCATCTTCTGTACAAGAAACTCTAAACCAGAAGATAATCAACAAATTCCTACAGTGAAGGAGAAACGCTCCATCACCACACCAATACATTCTATAGATGAGGAGACAAACCAAACTAATTGCCAAGCCAATATCCAGAACCCAGAGATGCATGCGTTCCTTAATCAAATCAAAGCAACACTCATCGTTTGCCGGGCATGCTGAAGGAAGTGACTTTCATCGGAGTTGCCACAACCAGCGGAGCTTCTGGGGAACTGCCCACTGCAAACTTGTCGTGCATGAACCGGCTCTCAATGATGGATTCATCCTTGAGCACTATCTTGTAACAGTAGCAGCTCTTTAGTCCTTGTTGGTTCTGGTAACAGTGGTGTGCACTGTTCTTCACCTGCTGGAAGTTCCATATCACGCTGAACTTGCCCACCGTCGCGACAAGGTGCTTTTCTTGTTTACCACTTTCAGTAACCTGTTATCATTCAACAAAATCATATCAGATTACAAACCCACATCTGCTGCTTCATAGCAAACTATAAACTTTCTAGTCAAATAGAAAACTCAAGTGAAACAGGGTGTGTAATATCAATATGCATCATCATAACAAGCTAACAAAGAGTGATAAACCAGGTTTCAAGTTCAAAAGATCAACCAAGATTAAAGGAAACAAATAGCACATAAAATAATTTATACATACAATATCCATCTGCAAGCAAATAACGCACATTCAGTCATTCACGAGCAAGTAGCAATCACACAAAAACATTTTAAGACAAAAAAGTTGAACTGCTATCCGTTGTGATGAAACAAAAGTAGTCAAAGAGTAATATATCCATAAGTCATTTACCCAAGAGAAATGGCCGGCGTGGAACTTGTTATCAGCTCCAGCAAGATGCGCATCTACAGGGGTGAGCTTTAGGAGCCTTGGAGCAGGAATCTTATTTCCCATCCGACCAGAAAATCCTGTTTTCGTTTTACCATCCTTATCCGTGAACAACGTGCATATCAAGATCAAATAGGTGTCTGTAGTGCCCAGCACCCACTTCCCATCATACGTAACATCGACTGATGTTATAGGCGAACCAAGACCGGGGAAAGCAGTTTTCGCTTGCCTCATGGAAGTCCTCGAGTACAATCTAATTTTCCCATCAAGCGACCCGACAACAATGGAACCATCTCCAGCAGTTGCAAAACATTGAAAGTTTGTCCCTCTTGAGAATTGGTGACCTTGGGTCCAATGCAACACGGGTGTATTGGCATTTGCTATCTTCTGAACCACTCCTTTCCTATCACGCATATCCCACTGGCACAAGCTGTTATTATCCAGCCCCAAGAAAGTCGACTCAGAAGGGTCCAATTGAGATCCCTTTGCATCACTAGTAATATCCTTCATAGTGATATCAACGCCATCCTTTGCAAACTTCCACTCTGTAACAATCTTCCCAGTCTCAATATCCAGCTGGTGAAGCCCAGTTGAAGGTGATTTTGCTTCCTTCATCGGACTCATCAGCATCATATTCGTCTCTCCCCTCATCAAAAGTCCCTTCTTTGGGGTTGCAGAATTCCCAGAACTAGATCCCCACTTCTTGTCATCAAACTTGACATAAACTCCCTTTCCATGGATTCCATGACTGAAGTTCTTCACAACCTGAACTCCTGAATCACTGACAAGAAAGCTGTTATCCAATGCCCCCAAAGCCAAGCTCTGAATCCCGCCTCCTGTTGCTGCCTCTTCAAACTCCTCCAATAAATTCTGGTTATCTCTCTCCGGAAAATCTACCGGTCTCTTATCCGGAGTCTTCCACACACCATCATCTGCATCCTCCCACATTGTATCATCCGACTCCTCCGGCTTCATCCAACCTATGAAATCCTTTCCATAAATTTTCACCTTATTTTCTTCTGTAGCTTTCAATCCATAAACATTCTCAAATAAATAATCCTGAAATTTGGTCACAAATCTCCTATACTCCTCATCCGCTAAAAATTTCAAAGCCCAAACACCGCTACTCACAAAATCAACCCTCCTCTGATCCCCGAAAAACTTCATCTGCAAATCCGTGGAAACCCTAGCGCTAATCTTCTTCCCAATTTTCAGAACCCAAAACCCTTCTCCACGGCCCAATTCTTCTTCTTCGTAATCGTCCTCGTCGTCGATTTTCAACTTCTTAACAAAATTATAATAAGTAAGCTTCTCCGAAACCACCCATTTCGCCTTCGGCGTGTTGCCGCCGATATGAAGGTATAGCTTAACGGCGTTCCTGGAGTCGACGTTAGGTTTCAGAGGCGAAGGAGACGAACCTTTCGGATATTTCAGCTTTAAAGCCTGCAGTCTCGAATCAACTTCATCAAGGGTTTTTGCACTCACCTGCGGGGTACGATCCTCCTCACCGGCGCTCTTCTCCGAGTAGTCATCCTGGTTTTCATTTTCTTCCTCCTCGTCGGAGTAATCCGAATCGGAAAGATCAAGCCCTTCCCGACTCTGTGAACCGCCCATAGTGGTGCGCTCCGATTCACAATTTTTAGTTGGAAAAAAATGGTTAAACCCCGGCCTCCAAAACCTCAATCAGAAGCTGAAAATGAAAATTGGAATTGGAATGATGGAGGGGTTAGAAATTTAAGCGATGATTTTGAGGAATTTTAGGGAGTGAAAATGGAAAGCGGTTTAAAGGTGAAGGAGCTCTAGGTATTTATAGTAGCAAAATAAAGTAAGAATAGTAGGTGCGGAGCTGGCGAACACGTGTAAGCTTTGCTTGGTATTGAAGCAATCTAAGGTATGCGGTTTACCCGCGGATAAGCAATTAAGCATGTATAAAATAAATCGAAATACATTTTAGACTATGTGCATCTCAAATGGAATGTACATTCAACATAAATATTTATTGAGGAAAGTTAAACTATTTTAAATGCAAAAAATAGTAACTCCTACGAAAAAATTATAATATAGCAAAAATTGTGCAAATATTCATACTTCCATAACTCAAACTCTGCCTAGTCAATTCATTGTTATGACCCAAAAATGAGCAAGCCCATTTTGGAGTTCAATAAGACAAGAAGCCCAAAATGAAGAAGTGTAAAGAAAATAGTTCAAGACAAGGATATTCAGTGATGACGATTTCCGAGCTCGATCTCATAATTGGCCGAGCTCCGTGTTCGCCGAGCTACCCTTCAAACAGACTTCTCAACTAACGAATTTCTTCTCATGGATGGATTGGTTCGTTCGAGCTGAAAGCTCGAACCATATATTTGAGGAGGTGTTAATTAAGGCAGCTCAACGCAAAGGATGCGGCCGTTCGAAACGTCAGTTCACCTGAAGAGTTGCATCTACTAGCGAAGGGTTGTTTAGCTCGGTTGGATTCCTATAAATAGGATCCTCATTTATTATAAAAAACACATGCAAATAAGCAATTAATACAGCATTTAAAGCAATACAAATACTTTCAGCTCTACAATTACAGTTTATACTCATTCATTTATTACGCATTTATCATTTCGCAGTACTTCAATTTAGTATTCTTATAAAAAGTAATCTCCAAATTATCGAGCATCAACAATTGGCGCTAGAAGGAGGGCCCACTAAGAAAGAAAGATTGAATACAATATGGAAGGTAACAATAGTAATAACAATGATCAGCTCGGACGCGGAGTGTTCCAAAGTGCAGCTGAGTTCGAGGCAGAACTCAAAAGGCGAGAAGAGAACCTCCGAAACCTCCAAGAGGAAAACCGTCGAATAACCTTGGAGGCCGAGAACCTGAGACGACAGCTAGCTCTGGTAAACAATGATGGCCAGAGCAATGCACAATCCGAGGAGAGAATTCCTCGGACAGAACATGAGGAAGCAAGCTCCCGAGCTCCCACAGAACAGGAGAGCAGTTGGGCTCCCTCCGATGACAGTAGCTCGGAGGGTAAAATCCGCTTACTCGAGAAACAGCTCGAGCAGATGCAGAAATATATGGCCCTAATCCCTGGAGCCCCGGCTCCTCCTACTAACATACCACTTGAAAGTTATGCAAACTCCCCCTTCACTCGAAGGATTTCATCTGTACAGCTTTTATCTTGTTTTACAATGCCAACCATCAAGGCATATGACGGAAAAACCGACCCGGATGAGTTCATCACTCTGTATAAAATGAAGATGCAGACGGCTGTTATTCCCGAACAGCAACGAGAAGCTTGCATGTGTAGAAGCTTCGGAGCATGCATGGAGGGTCCGGCCATGCAATGGTATATGCATTTGAAATCGGGCTCAATATCATCATTTGTCGAGCTGCACGAATCTTTCGTACAGCATTTCTCGAGCAGCCGAAGAGCTCCACGAAGGTCGGACGACCTATATTCAATCATTCAAAAAGAGAGTGAATCCCTTCAAGACTTCTTGAAGAGATTCAATTCGGTAAAAGTAACTATACCTAACTGCCTAGAAGAAACGGCAGTGTCAGCGTTCAAGAAGGGGCTTCGCCGAAATTTCGGCCTCTTCTGGAAATTAGTTAAGTATCCTTGCTCGAGCATGGCCGAAGTATTAGCTCGAGCAGAAGCACAAATCCGGCAAGAAATTGAAGAAGAAAATTTCGGCCAGAGAAACAAGAACAAATAGTCAACCGGCCATGTTGACAGGAAGCAAGAAACACGAACGAGAAATCGATACCAGCCCTACCCTGCTCGGGCAGAATCATCCAAACAGGGGATGAAGGTGGTATCGGCAGCCCCCCAAACCGAGCAAAAGATATCTCCCCGAACAGCAATTCGGGAGATGTGCAAGATAGGTAACTTGGTCAAATGGCCAAGAAAAATGCAAGCTCGACCTGAGCTTCGCGATACTTCGCTTTATTGCGAATTCCATCAGGACCATGGTCATCAAACTGATGACTGCCGGGATCTAAAAAGAGAAATAGATCGGCTCCTAGCTGAAGCATTATTAACTTGCCCGAAGACCTCGAACAAAAGAAAGGTCTGGACAAGGAATAAGAAAAACCCTGGGAGAGTTCGGGAAAATCAAACTCCAGCAACAGGAGCAAACAACCAACCTCTCCCCGAGGAGCCAAAGCAACCCGAAGTTCAGAGGGTTATCAATGTCCTTACCGGGGGCTCGTCCATGGCAGGATCTTCACGAAATGCTGCAAAAAGGCTTTGCAGAGAATTAAGGAATCAATCTGTGCATCAGATTGAAACTTCCCCGTATGAAATATGTTTCGGAGCCGAGGACGAAGCAGGAGCTCGGCATCCCCACGACGACGCCCTCGTCAAGTCAAAAGAATACTCGTTGACACCGGGGCATCCTCCAATGTAATTTTCCTCCGAACCCTCCGAAATATGGGGATCTCGGATAAAAATATTATCGAAAATCCAATCACCTTGGTTGGATTCAGCGGGGAGAAGCTAAACTCCCTCGGCGAAGTCGACCTTCCAGTTTTTGCCGAAGGAGTAAACTTGGCCACACGTTTTCAAGTAGTAGATGCCCCCTCGGCATATAACGTGTTAATCGGTCGACCTTGGATTCATGCAATGAAGGCCGTTCCCTCATCTTACCACCAAATGATCAAGTTCCCAACACCATGGGGGGTCCGAGCTATCCTAGGGGACCAATTAGCATCGAGGAGCTGCTATGAGGTAACACTTCGGA
>JAPKLW010001056.1:73381-130339 GCA_026898455.1 Plectranthus barbatus | reverse complement strand
AATCTTACTCAGATTTACCTGTCTCATCTTTTTTTTTTCTTGATGGTCTCTTGTTTTCACGGGTTGTCCAACTTTTTGTCTCTTCAGTTAAGATGACTTGGTAGAGGACACCAGCTCTGCTGGAGGATTCTTGCATGTCCTTTGATTGCGGCCTATCAATTTGCATCGTTTGCATTGAACCTTCCATATCTTCTTTCCCGTGTTTGGTTCCTCAGTTGGATCTCTCTTTTTATTCTTCCTCAATCAACCAGGACCTCGTACGGAAGAGGAGGTAGTATTGGAGGCCCTTCCACATTAGGCCAGTTTTTGGGTCCATAGATGGGTGTAAGGTAATGTTTATATGCTTCCAAGCAGTTTACCTTATGGTAAAACTTATCCACATACGTGATTTTGTCCTTGTCATGATTAATGCACGCAAGTGCGTAATAACATGTAATGCCTATCAAAGCCCAAGCTTTGCTGCTACACTCTTTAAGCTCAAGATCCACAATAAAACAACTATCAATACACGAACATCGAATTTTTTCCCGACTTGATTATACAACCATGAACCATATTTTGCAACTTATCTAGCTTATTGTTCACACTCGGGGCAAAGAATATATAACGATGCTTCCAATTTCTTCACTAGCTTAGGTGATATGCTCGTCAAACTCTGTAGGATGCTCTCCATCATGTCAATAATAGGCTTGTCTCTGAATATGAGGATATAACTATTGAACGTCTCACATATGTTATTATCTACAATATTTGTCTTTGTAGAGGTAGAAATTGAAGATCTACAAAACCTCATAGATTCTCTTTCCATGAACTCCTTGTGGCCTTTATCAGATTCGGCCTTAAGAAATTTCATGGTGAAATTGAACTCTATCTTTGATGTGCACTTAACAGCATCCCAAAATAATTTTTTCAATTTTCGACCTCCAAATTTTTTCTTCCAATTTTCGTAAATGTGTCTCGCATAATGCCGATGTTCTGCTTGAGGAGTCAATTTTATGATGCCATTGATTATGCCCTACTTAAAAGGATTCCATGTATTAGTATAGATGCAAAATTTAAGAGAATTCATGGGATTCAATCTTTACCCTGTACTTATCACTCATATACGTCCAATTTAGGCCATCAACAATATTTAAATATTCAAATAAATGGTTGAAAAACCAAGTCCATGTGGCTTCAGATTCATTCTCAACTACAACCCATATAATCGATCACATTTTATCATTGCAATCTTTTGCAACGACTGCCAATAAAGCTCCGCCAAGCACTGTTCACATAAAAAATCAACTTCAACAGTAAAGTTATATTTATTTGACAAAAAATGAATGAAAAAAAGCATACCTGTTTTCAAAAACAAGCATAAAAAACTTTTAGAAGTCCTTTTCTCAAAGCTGAGATACTTATATAAACTCTCTCGAAGATGGGCTGTTGATCACTATTTAGGTTGGTCTTGAGAAAAAATCTCCCCTCCCTATCCATTTGTTGTAAATGAGCAACATAGGATTTTAGATTTTTATAGTGACTCTCAAGTGACCCCCTCAACTGCTCTAAGGCTTTCGTCTTTACAGTGTAGCACAAATTTTCATTGACTGTTATTCCATACCTAAGATAAGTATCCTAAATAATTTCCTTTATAGGATACTTGAAACTCCTTTTCATTCTAGGCATGATCACTGAAGTCAACCATTCACTATTAGCTTGTCTATTGTGATTTTTTCGGATATAAGTGTGATTATCTACCATTAAATTGATAATAAAAGTCGATTCATGTGCTAGTCTACTTGCATATATGTTCCAAGGACATGCACCATCTCACCGAGCTTCAAGTCTTTTCTCATCTGACCTTTTCCACCTAATGTTGTATCCATTTTCTATAGCTCATTCCTGATCGCTTCCTTGTATTCTTTAAAATCATAGAATTGCATCTCCACCTGAAAGACTAAACTCCTCGTATATATTGTGCTCTTATAAACAACTGATTTACGACTCTTCTTATTTCTCCTAAATCCTACCTCTTCATCAGATTCTAAAGAATATGGTGAGTCATTAGATGACTCGTATTCAGACACATGAGTCATATTTTCTTGTTCATCAATAAGTATCTCATTATAAAACCTATCATCAACATTATCCATTGTATGTAAAATCTGCAACATTAAAAAAAATTTAGCATATATTGACGCAGACACACTAGCACAGGCGCATTAAAGCAAGTAAAATGGAGTTCATGATGAACTGAGCATGCCAAAATCAGACAAACAAACAATTAAGATTAATGTGAAAACATTGAAAAAATACAAATTTGACAAATTTCATAGTAGCACAATAAACTCATTGATTAAAGATGATATCAAATAACAGTAAACAATAAAGTAAGAGGGAAACTATGTTGAATAAAATTAATAAATAATTAAAATAGAATGACAAAAAAATAGCTACATTGTCGCCGCCGCCGATTTGGGTATAGGATCGCTAGTTGCTCTTATTGGTGCCGGCGGGAAATTAGGGATTTGGAACAAGAGATAGGTTTTGGCCTTTGGAAGTATACGTGTATATTATTTCAATATTGGAGGAAAATATTATTTTTATTATTAATTTTATTTGATGTGTAAAAGAAATTCACGTGGATGCCAGCTGTCCGCCACATGGAAGTTAACGTGTGACTCACCCGTTAAATAACACTGTCAGTTAACTTGGAAAGAATTCCCAAACAGGATAATTTTCTTGGATAAATTTCCCTGACATGCAAAATTTAGGATAAAATTTCCGGTAGTGAAAACTTTTTGGATAAAATACCCTGTTTTTCCTAAATATTTATCCCTAAATTTTTGGGAAGTAGTTCCTAGAGTTTAGTAAAGTAGTTAGTGTTTTTAGAGTTATATATATACACCTAATTTTACTCCTAAAAAGTGGAATAGAAGAAAAGGGAAACAGAACCATATTCTCCATTCTCTATAATATTTAGATGATTTTCTCTGTAACTCTAATTTCATATTTCAACCCCTTTTGCAGATTCATATTTTTCTCATCTCAATACAAATTCACTCAACAATATATAAAGTAAAATTTCTATTAAGAAAAAAGGGTACTATGAAAGAATTTATTGTCCGAGTTAACTATTAACATCGAGGTGTCAAAGTTTTAAACCCTGCAGAATTCAATATGTCTGAACTCACAAATATAGAGTAATGTTAAACAGAATGTCAGAGAAGTCAAAGTTTGACACATTCAAAGTTTAACACGTTCAAAGTTTAACACGCAGCGGAAATTTAACGTCAGACACAAAGAATTAATTTTCACGAGTCTAGAGTTTCTAAACTCGTGAGAGCCACACGGCCAAAAACATATTTCACTATAATAATGAACTTTACACAGCAAAATCAAAATAATAAATATCCAAACCTCTTCTCGGTTCACTCCCTCGAAGAAACTTGAATTTACATAGAAGTAGAGACTACAACTATGAACAAACTGTATTTACAAACTAACGATTCAATCCTCAAAACTCCTCTACCGTTGGATTCACTCTCCGAAGGTAGGATCCTTCTTCGGCTTGAATGGTTTCGCTAGTTGAATGAATGGAGAACGCTTGTTGAAGGTGGGAACGCCGTAATGAAGATCTTCTATGAATTAAGTAGGTCGTCCGAGCTTCTCTTCGCACCACAGCAGTTGGAACGCCTTGAATAATATATCTCTATGAATAGTGTAGGTCGTCCAATTTTCCTTCGCATCCCAACACCCTTTACATAGGTTTAGATGAGTGCATCTTTTTGTAGATATGATTAGCCTCGTGCTTGATATGTATATCTGCATAAATTTCTCAACAACAAATACTAGAGGAAGATATGTGAAGATATGTCAAAGAAATGGATATATCTTTAATGATTGTGAAGTATATCTATTCAAATATATCTTTAAATCAAATCCTATTCGTTCCTAAATCTTTATAAAATATATATCTATCCTAGAATGAATTGAATATTCGAAAATAATTAAATACGAATAAATAAGGAATGATAAGATTAAATCAGCAGTACAGTCTAACACTACGGTGTTAAACATAGCTTCGACTTTAACACCAACGAAGGTTAAGCACTGCATCTTCAATCTCCCCCTTAAGCTTATCATTCCTGTAAGCATTCTAAACACAATACCAAACATAGTACTTGTAATTCAGTTCTATTCATAATTTAGTCTCCCCCTTAAGCTTAACACTTGTAATATTCAACATTTGTAATTCAGTTCAATTCGTCATGCACAATGAAATATTAGACTGCACCATAAAAGATAAAAGAATAAACTTTTCCACAAATATAAAAACTAAATACTTCTCCCCCTGAATGATTACAGGAAAGAAAAGCTTAAGATTTTATGAAAAGTTTTTATCCAACATCTTCGAGATTCAGCCCACAACTTTCAAGCTCACTTCATAAAGAGAAAAGGGAAACTGTAACATCAACTTTAACACATTCAAACCTCTGAGCAAACTGCGACACCAAAGAACTCATCAATGATTAAAGACTCCTTTCTTTTTCTTTTTCTCTCCCTTTTTCTTGTTTTTTTTTTTGTTTTTACACAAGGAAGAACAAAAATTGCAAGCCTTCAAACTTTAACATCAGAGTGTTATACCCGTATAAACCAAACGATCTGATAAATAACAACATCATGTGCCATGTTCCACAGAGATAGTGTTCCTAATAACATCCTATCTCCAGTACTTAGCTTTTGACAAACAAAATCAGCATGTATTACCTCACCATTCAACATGTTCCACATAGATAGTGTTCCTAATAACATCCTATCGACAGTACTCTGAGAAATGGCGATCGTACATGACAAACATACTCAATGTTTTGACATTAAGGCCTCACTCTTGTGTCTAACGTCTTATAACATGAGTTTTATACTCCATGTGTTGACATTAAGGCCTCACTCTTGTGCCTACAGTCTTATAACATGGATTTTTTTTAATCAGATCTTTAACACAAAAGGGTATCACACAACCGATAATAAAGCATCAGGCAAGCGGAACAAAATACTGAAAAACAACTGAATGTTGATCGACTCAATATTTATAATGATCAACATCATACTCATACGAATTTAAGGAGTATTACACATACAAAGAGATTTTCTATGATAAGAGAATCTCTCAAAGTCAAAGGTCTTTGTAAAAATGTCAGCAATTTGATCTTTGGTAAGAATGTATTTAAGTGCAATAAGATCTTTTTCCACTAAATCTCTAACATAGTGATGTTGAATGTCTATGTGCTTAGTTCTAGGATGTTGGATATGGTTTTTAGAAATCACACTAGAACTAGCATTGTTGCACAACAGTGTTAAAGTTTCAGTAAACATACCGTAGTTTTCAAACATTTGTTTCACATTACCATTGTGCTCAACATCTCTTGTGTAATCAGCATAGCCATAACCTGTAATGTTAGTACCAATATCTTTTGCATACCATAATCTCATATATAATTTTCTAGATATAAATCGAATCATTCTTTTAACAACTTTCATATGAGGTTTTTTGGGATCAGATCAATATCTAACATAAACATTAACACTGAAAATAATATTTGGTCTTCTGGCAGTAAAGTATAACAAGCTATTTATTACTCCATAATAGTCAGTAGGTTTAACACTAACATGTCTACTATTTTTGCTAAGTTTGACACTTGAACTCATTATTATTTTCATATGTTTCGCAGACCCTAATCCAAATCTTTTATCTAAACCATGAGCAAACTTAGATTGAGAAATAGAAAAACCATCAATATACTGCTTAATCTGGAATCCAAGGAAGTAGTTAAACTCTCCCACCATACTAATTTCGAACATGTCAAACATTATTGTGACAAAGTCATCTATAAGTCTAACATCAGTTGCCCCAAACGCTAAGTCATTAACTTGAGCAACTATAAAGCTCTTATCAGTATGTTTAACACAGAGAGTCTTACCCATATTACCTCTGTTGAACTTTAGATTAAGTAGAAAGTTAGGTATATTATTAAATATCCTTTTAGTTCCAATTATGTTTTTATCTTTAAGCCTAGGAACTAAGGTCCGCACATCATTATAAACAAATTGACTTAATTCTTCATGCATAAACAGTGTCCAATTCTCATCTTTTAAAGCTTCAGAAACATGCATAGGTTCAGTTTGAGATAGATAACAACTAGAGTAGAAGATGTTAAACTTACAAACCATTTTTACCATCTCTTTGCAATTGATGGGGGCTTTCTTGAGAGTCGGTACTCCTTCAAAGACACTTCCAATGACCTGAAACTGAGGATGATTTCTTTTGTTTCGAAGATGTGGTTCTCTAGTTTCTGAGTTTGACACCAAGGTGTCACAGATTTTCTCCTTGTCAGAGTTTGAACTCAGAGTAACTTGATCCTCCTCTTTGTCAGTGTCAGAGTCTGGAGTTGATGTTGGACTTGTTATCTGTCTAACATCTTCACTTGTCTTAGTAACTGGTTCTATGTCATTCTTTATGAAATGAGATGTATCTTCCACATCTTGTTTATCTAGTAAGGTTCCTGTATCATCAAACATAACTTTGGAAGATTCTTGGATAGTATTAGTATGTAGGTTAAACACATGATACGCTCGACTATTGCTTGAGTATCTACGAGAAAGTGCTTTGTTGTACCTGGAGTAAAAGTTAGTAAAATAATAATAGTTATTCAGAATATAACACATACTCCTAAATGCATGCATATGTTTCAGATTTTGCTTTTTTCTTTTCAATAAATCCCTATTTGAATAGCAAGCAATAAATAAAACTCTATTTGAATAGCAGACAGTAAACAAAACTCTATTTGAATAGCAAGTAGTGCTAACAACTTTAACCCGTAATCTTTTAGACAAGTTTTTAGAGTATAGAGTGCTATTCTCGCATTCTTTAACATCATTCAGTTGAAGTATTTTATGTATTGAGAGCTTATGAGATATCCCCTTTCTTTTACACAAACTAAAAGAGTCTATATTTTCTGATTTTCTCTCATGATCAGTTCTAATTCGAGTAACATCAGTATGATAAAGTTCTATAAGTCTCCTATATAATTTTCTAAAAGGTTTGAAGGTGTCAGACTTTATTCTAAAGTATTTAATCCAAGTGAATCTAGAGTCATAATCAGCACAAACTAACACATACATTTTCTCTCCAACACTATCTACTTCTATAAGACCCATTAAGTCCATATATAGTAGACCAAAGTAAGCATTAGAGTTAGACATACTCAAGATGAGATGTGGTGTATGAGTTTGTTTACCTTCTAGACGTGAATCACAAACCTTGTCCATGTTAAACTTGACCAAGTTGACGTTGTCCATATTGAACTTGACCATGTTGAACTTGACAATGTTGATGTAGTCCATGTTGAACTTTTCCATGTCGAACTTAACCATGTTAAACTTGACCGTGTTGAACTTTACATTGTTTAACTTGACCATGTGGAACTTTTCCACGTTGAACTTCACCATGTTGAACTTAACCATGTTAAACTTTTCCATGTCGAACTTGAGTATGTTGAACTTCAGTTGTGGAATATCTTTTGCAGCATCATAGATGAGAAGTTTCTGAATTCCTCGAACATTTTCATGTCTTATCTTCCTGATAGTGATATTTCCTTTAGAACCTTTTCCACAAGTAACCATACCCCTACTTATAAAAGTGAAGTCAACCTGAAACAATTTGTTACATGACATATGGCTAAAACAACCTGTGTTACTAGCTCAAAAAAAAAAAAACCTGTGTTAAAGTACCAAGTATCTGCAACATTAGTCTTTAGGAAAGTATACACAGCTAGGCATGTTTTATCATCTTTATCACATCTTTGATTCATTTTCCTTTTCTTATTAGCAATTCTAAATCTACATAAAGGTTTTATGTGCCCAAATCTATTGCAGTAATAACACACAGACACCTTAGATGTATCTTTGACACGTTGCTTAGTGATGTTAGACTTTTCTCTGGAAAATTTAATCAAGTTTTTCTCAGACTTTAACATAACAGAATTATCCTTTTCATAACCTAATGCACAACCATCAGAATGTTTAATAGACATAATCTCATCCAATTTCGACTTACCATTGTTAATATTAAACATAAAATCAATTTCACATACCTTGATCTTCAGCACATCCACTTCTTGATTCTTATGAGTCAAAAGAATTTCAAACCTTGAAATATGTCGTTTCAGTACTAGATTTATTTCTTTCAGCTTTGGCAACTCCTTGCTCCGTTCTTCACACATTTTGCTTTCCAAGTAGTGGCATATTTGATCAATTCCTCTATGTGTGATCATGTAAGTCTGACATTCCTGATTCCTGGCAACAGAACAAAGTTCAACATTAGAATGTTCATTCTCAGTTTGCATATTATAATTTGTAGCATCTTCTAGGGGCAGAATGTTGAAGTCTGATATATCAACATCTTTTTCCTTCATCTCGTCAGTAGCTGCCTCTTCAATCTTTCCGACCTTTGTGATCTCTATATCAGTATCCATACATTCTCTTTCGTCATCTCCTTCTTCGTCTTCAGATTCATCATCGAAAGTTGTGTTGAAGTTAGACTTTCTTCTTCTCAAAAGAGTTGGACACTCATTTGCATAGTGGCCAATTCCAGAACATCCATGACATTTCACACCATCAATATTTCTCTTAAAAAAATATATCTCTTCATTTACTGATCCATCACTTCGTCTCCTTGATAAATTAGTTGAGTGGCTTGAGAAGTTTGACACAGTAGAGATAGATGTTGAACTTCTTTTGCTGAAGTTTGAGAAGTTTGACACATTAGAGATATGTGTTGAGCTTCTTTTGCTGAAGTTTGAGTCTCCTATATTATCTCTCATGGATCTGACAAACTTATTGAACTCGTTAGTAAGTAAAACATGATTTGACTTACCTTCGTCTAAAAGTTCAACATCAGATTCATATTCTTGAGAGGTTGCATATGTTGAACTTGGAGGTGTCTCACTTCCAGCTTTTCCAGCGTGAAGAGCTATGTTCTTTGCCTTGTATTCTTCTTTTTGTTCCTTCAGATTTTGCTCATAAGTTGTTAGAGTACTTACCAGTTCAGCAATCTCTAGTGTTTCAACATCTCTCGCTTCTTTGATTCCAATGATCATGGTGTTAAACTTTTCTGGCAGCGACTTTAACATCTTGGTGACAAGTCTCATATTGCTGATGGGTTCACCTAGTACATGAGCTTCGCTTGCCATTGATTCAATCTTCCCAAAGTAAGAGAAAATTGTTTCTACTTCCAGCATCTTGAGAGTCTCAAATTTAATAGCGAGTAATCGCATCTTAGTCTCTCTAACACTGTCAGTTCCTTCAAATTTCTCTAGAAGTATGAACCAGGCTTCTCGTGCTTCCGAGCATCTTGATACTAACCTGAAACAACCAACATCCAAAGAAACAAGTATAGCATTTAAAGCTTCAGTGTTAAAGTTAGAGTTGAGTCGTTCTTCAACACTCCATTGTCCTTCAGGTTTAAGTTTGGTAATGGATTTAGCAGCATCCTTCGGATCTTGAACAGTGATTTTCGGAGGTCTCCATCCATGCAAAACAGTAATCCATGCTTATTCGTCTAAAGACTTGATGTATATCCTCATTCGAGACTTCCATAGAGAGTAGCTGGTCCCATTACTCTCTAGAATGGGTGGTCGACAAGCAGGGCTTGAAAAACCTATCATAGTAAACTACACTCATGAACAAACAACTTAGTCCGTCAAGATTCTGGCTCTGATACCAATTGAAAGAATTTAGTGCCCGAGTTAACTATTGACATCGAGGTGTCAAAGTTTTAAACCCTGCAGAATTCAATATGTCTGAACTCACAAATATAGAGTAATGTTAAACAGAATGTCAGAGAAGTCAAAGTTTGACACATTCAAAGTTTAACACGTTCAAAGTTTAACACGCAGCGGAAATTTAACGCCAGACACAAAGAATTAATTTTCACGAGTCTAGAGTTTCTAAACTCGTGAGAGCCACACGGCCAAAAATAGATTTCACTATAATAATGAAGTTTATGCAGCAAAATCAAAATAATAAATATCCAAACCTCTTCTCGGTTCACTCCCTCGAAGAAACTTGAATTTACATAGAAGTAGAGACTACACACAATTCAAATTGAATATAATATTTTTTACAACTATTTTTAAGATGTTTAAATAATGCCACAAGGTTCTGAAGTATAGAAACTCAAAATCCCCCTTTAAGATTATAAATGAGCAAAGTTACTAACGAATCTATTCAATAAAAAATTATTTGAACTCATTCAGTCAAGTCCATTAATTAAATTAGCCAAATTTTAGTTTTTACCATTTGACTCTGAGCGATGAGCAATCTTATTAATTAAAATTAGTTTGAAACACAAATAAGATTAACTTTAATTAATTTAATTATAAGTTGTATTTTTATTTTAAAAATAAAATTAAATAAAGCCAAATAAAAAACTTATGTATAATATAGTTGGATTGTTGGGTGGTAATCGATATATTTTTTAAAATTATTGTTGTTGGATTGAATGATATGAACGGTAGGAAAACTAATTAAATATTGAAGTGATTGGTTAGTTGACTCGGTCGCTATAAACAAGATTTTAGAAAATATTGAATTTGAATACTAATATATAATTTCTAGAATAAAATGATTTCCTTTGTCACAAAAATAATAAATACCACAAAGAAAATCCAGATCTCAATAATTTGTTTAGGATTGATTAATTTTCTATTAAGTTTGCAAATTTTAAAATTTATAATATTCCATAAAAAAAAAAAAAAAAATTAGAGCTCGACTTCATAAACTTATGACCCACTTGAATGAGTGCAGTAACGAATATTTGGATGCTATGCAACCCAACTGCGTCAGCAGTATCAAACAAAAATTGATTATTAAAAAAAATTGAGCAAACCCCACCAACAAATACTTTAAATTAAAAGGCACTTATATATCACTACTTTGAGTCACGTGCTAAACGTGGCTTTCATTTGTTTTGGAGTTTACTTCCACTAAAATTCATCACATGTCTCCATATAGTATGTTTAAAATAATTTTAACTTTTTTAATCAATCACGTGTGAATTGCAATTTACAAGTGGCCTATAATTTGCCCTTTTTCTTACAATAAAAAGCTCGAGGCCGACATCAGGTGGTATTACTATAACCATCATTTTTTGAGAGATACTATTTTGTCGCCTACTCATTTTTTTTCTTCTTGATTTGGGTTTGGTTTATAAAGGTATTATTACAATGTTGGATTAAGTGTGTTCAAATAAATAAGCGCACGTGGCGTAACTCGTGAGGTGTGATTTTATTGAAACATCATGTTAATGATGTGATTATGACTTCTTGAACTGTCGGTAAGTGTGATTAACGTGTTTTTACTGTACAAGCTGATGGGATTTAGGGAAATTATTATTGATTGAATTTGATACTAGGTGTGATTAATTTATTTTTTTGTACGTTTTAATTTTAGGTGAAAATGTGTGCGAGACAGTGTATTTTTTTAAATGGTGAGATATTTATGAAATATAATATTTGATAAATGATGTATTGTAATATAGTAAATAATATATTACTGAATACATTATTTATGAAGTCTCACAAAATAATATCGTATATATTATGCTTAAAAGTTGAAATAAGCAATTTTATCCTTTGTTTTTTTTTTTCCTTCTTTTTTTTTTATACCATTTTTGACGCAATTCTAATATTAGTACAATATTATTTGCTTTAAACTGGAAAAATTATGAAATTTTGTGTTGGGCATTATATCCAAAGAATTTCATCATTTTCTAGTTCTAGAACATGTATTTGTCATACTCAATATTATGTTTTGCATGGATACAATACAAATTTACTCTTATAAATTGATTTGTTAATTCAACTTCATTAATGTCCATTTCCCCAAATTGTGAAATTCTAAAAAAACTAGAGGAAGAAGTGTATATTGATACAAGTTATATGTAAATTGAGTTGTATTTCCTAAAACCAGAGAGGAAGCCTAAACCTAAATATAAAAAATTTCAAATTTACTCTCCCCATCTGATCTAAACAATGTACACATATATTTATATAAATCAAAGATAGATTATTATTTTCAAAATTGCAGGCTTTGAGCATTCCCGCCAGTAGCAGAATCCGAGGAATCACCATTGCTGACATCCATCATCATCATCCACTCTCGAAGATCATCTTCCCCGATCGTCAAATCCCAGATATTATTCTGATTGCTGCCGTTACCGCTCGACCCAATTCCCCACATTCCTCCATTCTCATGCTTCCTCTTCTTCTGCGCTTCCGTCGCACTCTCCTTCCGCTGCGAGCTCGAGCTCGAGCTCGCGGCGGCGGCAGGGGACGGCGCCGTGTAATCCGAGAAAGGAAAATTGAGCTTCGCCCGCGGCCCGCGGAACTCGATCGCCGCCCTATCGTAGGCGCGGGCGGCGTCCTCGGCCGTCTCGAAGGTCCCGAGCCACACACGAGCCGCCTTCCGAGGGTCTCTTATCTCCGCCGCCCATTTCCCCCACGGACGCTGCCGCACTCCCCTGAAGTTCTTCTTCTTCGTCTTCTTCACCGCCGCAGTCGCCGCCACCGGCGCATTGCTGACTCCCCCGGCCCCCTTATTCTCTCCGTCGAAGAAATTACACCCCAAGCACCCCTTTATCCCGCAGAACCTGCACGTCTCCATATCGCCGGAAACAGAGAAGAAGAGCCCATCGCCTGCGTCCAAGAATCTCATATCGCGGACCCCGCTATCCTCCGCCGCTGCTGCTGCGCCGGAAATGACGTTCTTCAAAGCCGCGACCATGACGGAGACTTCCTGTTCAGTAGTGAGGCGCGGCGGAAGCGCGGAGGCGGTGGTGCTCGTAGTGGCTTCCTCTTGCTTAACTCTCTTGTTTGACCTCTGCATGTCTAAGGTATTGATGTCTGAAATCGGGAATTGTTTGAATGAGGAAAAGAGGTCAAAACCGAGAGGTTGGTATTTATATGTATTGGGAGGGGAGTGGGAGAAGCAGAAAAAAAAAAAAAAAAAAAAAGAAGGTGCCAGCTTATAGTCACACGCACTTGTTTGACACGCGGTGAGAATGAGGTGATGGTTAATAATAAAACTGGGTATTTATGTTGGCACGTGTGGAATAAGGTGGGGCCCAGTTAGTGATATAGTAATACTGATCCACCTGGTCGATGAGAGATGACTGGGCCGGCGTGGGTCATTGCCAGTTTTTGTTCACACGTAAACGTTGACCGTCTGGAGAGGGACGATGATTATGTAATCAATTACGATAACAGATAAGTTCTGTTCCAGAATTACTGCTTTGTTTTTATTCCCACACTCCTTTTACCTTTTCTTTGTAGTAATTTTTAACAGTTGTTTTACATTACTCTTAATTACCAGAAGCAAAACTATTATGAATTCTCAAAAAATAATTCAAACTTCACAACTGTATTTAAAAATGAAAACAAACCTTCTTAAGTAACACAGTTTACCCCGCTGGTCCACATACATATCTTATTAACATTTTTTTTTAATGAGAATTATTAGATTGAGTTGCGTACAATTCATATGCATATTTAAATTACTTAACAAGTTAAAATATGATGGGTCCGAACAAATAAACTTTTTTGAGTATGTGATGTTATCTTCAATAATAATATATAGTCCAACGTGGCGAAGAGGTGGGGTATTCAGCAATTACGAGTATACACATCCAATAGGTTTGAGTTGCATGGTAAAAAGAGACATGCTATCCAAAACTTAAAACTACAGAAACCACACGCATAAAGGACCGAGTCCCACTGCTTCACAAGTCAGAATTCTAAACCACTACAACATTCTTTCTATTGCCACAAGAAGGCTTACTAGAGCACTAACGGACCCCAATTCCACGTCTTCGTCCTAATCCAATCACTTCAAATTAGTACATTGTTTACAGTAACATCAACATCTAATCTAACCATACCAATCTGCTCCAATAATCAATATTCAAACACATGACCAGATTCAAACAGGGCAATATCAACCCATCTGGGAAAGGGATTTTGGGTAATTGGAATTTGGCCGCTGAGACAAATCGCCGGGGCTAATAGTCGGAATATTTATGTGGGTTGCACCTATCATTTTACAGAGAAGAGGCATATTCTCACCACCCATATACTGGAAAGTCCAACTATTTTTCTTTTCCTGCAACATAACCAATAATTTGCACAACTGAACCTGCAATAAATTAAAAGCGACCTGCCCAGGCTTGCACACTTAGCTGAAAGATAGACTAGTCGTCATCTTCTGAGTCTGTGCAATGATTGACAAGTGTCAGATATGCGTCCAAGATCGTATTTAGAGGCAACAGAATGGAACTTAACAAGAAATTATACGTAGGAAACGCAAGTAAGCCATATATATTGCAACTCAAAGTGTTTTTAGCAAGATTATTTCTCTTAGGGATTATTATGCAAGAGAATTGCTATTAGATGAGGAGAACATGCAATATAAACAACTCACAAGGCATGAAAAGAAGATAAAAGGAAAAGAAAGGGTTTCTTGCACATTACTGGAGAGAGACGAATTTAGCACAATAGAAATAAAGGATGCCTACCCGATCGTATATCTTCACCAACTTTGCCTCTACTTTTCAGCTGCTTTATAATCATTGCGCATATTAGTTTCCACCAATAGACATGAAAAACAAGCAGGATCAACAGCATCGTATTGAATACATAGTAAATTCCCATATGGTAAGCCTCTGACAGGTTCAACACTTCACAAAGGTAGTAACTGAAGAGCAGCAGTAAAAAAAAGTGATTCGAAGGAAGAGCCAAATTGGAAACTATAAAAAACTCACGGGAATCGCTTAAAAAAGAAACCTTGATGATCTTATGACCCAGAAAGGAAAGAATATGAGCCTGAGCACAAGCCACGACAGTGCAAACAAACCAAATAACACACTAGCTCCAAGCTCTGACCCTGAGTACTTAAAAACTTTTGCAGCCTCAAGAAATACATCACTGGCATCATGCAATGCAAGAATAACAGCTCCTATCTGGAAGAAACTGAAAAACAGCACATACAACAGTCCATTAGAAAGAATAAATGTATGTTTATGTTAAGTTAGCTGTGACAGAGTGTTGTAAGAATATAAGGTGTCCTTTTTCATTCCTCATTTTAATAAAAACCTAACTCTATGTTGTAAAACCCGCAACCTCATCGTGACACAGGAATTAAGCAAGTACTTATGAATCAGATTTAGATATTGATTCGGTAATGGGATACTATGCACATAAATTTTTTTAATTGAGAATTGATTCTCCCACCTATGAACACACACTCCACCTATAAGGATGCTCAGGATTTCCCTTTTTGTAGAAATAAATTACCAACGTACTAAATAGTTCTTAATTGATATTAAAAATGTCGGGATTCTTCAATGTTAGAATAAAATGAAGACTTTGACTTGTTCAAATTCAAAAGTTCCCTTATGCCTGACAGAGAGAAAATAATGGTTCCAAGCGCACAATAGAAGTATAATTGTATAACTTCTTTCTACTTCCTGAGGCCTTCGCACCAATTCTCATGGTAACATAGCCATGAGCCTAGATGTACCATTTTCAGTACTTTGCCCAGTGGTATTCACTACATTGATATTTCAGCAATCAAAAGAGTGGGTAAAAGAAAGATACCTTGAGATATATGAACCAGATATCAGGATGACGGTGACAACATGATGAGACATCATAACAGAGAAATCTTTTCTTCGTGTTTCCCACATAAGCAGTGCAGCAATGCTGTAGATGTAGAACCCACATTGACACATGTATATCAACTTCAGGGGAAGCCTGAAAAGATCAAAGCCATAGATAATTGAGAATACATGAACTCAGCCCCAACTTATTAAAGGCAGGCAGCAGCAAAGTTTATGAAACCCCATATGCATGCAGAGAAACCACCCAGTTGTCAGAGGAACCTCAAATGTAGGTCATTCAGAATGCAGCATATGAAGAATCTATGTTGTTGAGTGTGAAAAACATGAAGAATTTTTAGCTCACACATGGAAATAAAACCTAACAGATTTTCAAATTGGCCACTTGCAAGGAAATATTCTCAAAAGTATCAACTTAAAGACCAAATGTTTATTAATACCGGAGAAGTATAGTAAGATAAATTACTTACTTCAGCTCTTGATTAGGCCAACCTCTGAAGGACTCTGTCACATTTCTGAACCACGGTTCACGATAGATAACTGCCAAAATGCAAAATTCAAGAGTAGCATAGTATGAAAACTTCCACATCGACTCTGAACATTTCGCTATTTTTGCCCTTGTTGCCTCATTAAGTTTCAGCAGATTGGTTCCTCTGCTCAACAAAAAGATTGACAACCTCTGCAATAGATAGAATAAACTGTGAGAAAGGCAAATTTCATCAAAGAATGACCCCCTAAGGACTCTTGTGACCATACCCTTTACTAATTTCACTTTCTATTCTTTATTGCTTTTTTATTTCTAACAATTGCATCACCAAATTACACACATAAGTTTTTTTTCCGATATAGTTGGACCAACAAAGATGCAACATTAGATGCTTCACCGAGTCATGAAAGCATCAATGCCAACCTGATTATGCCTTCTGCTCACACGCAATTAATTGTCAAGCTCATTGCCTGCTATTTTTAGAACAACAAAATTTGATTGGACTAAAGTAGTTAATCTTGGAAAAGATACAAATCATATATGCTCATATCTTTAACATCTAAACATATTACGAGGGTATGGACCATGGAGGAGCATGTAATACTATATATGGTTCATGACTTTCTCTGACAGGTAAGAGTAAACCTTTTCATAAAGAATGCTCGTGCTTCTAAGGTAAAAGATAACTAATATTTGTGAGCTTGATTTGAACATGAAGTTGTGACCTCTCCTACATGATCTACGAGAATTTCACAGAACAACCATCATGTAATTACAAGAACAGTCCAGTCAAGGACTCTAATGCACAGCATTCAGGATAACTGCAGGAACCAACATTTCAATCAATTTATTGGAATTAATCCATGAAAGAGATTAAGAATTGGGTAAAACATATAAGTTATCCTGAACCGACTCATAAGTCTCAACTAGTTTCAGTTGCAAGTCCCAGGCTAGCAAATGCACTGAGCACAAAACTCCTTTCAATTTTACAAACAATTATTTCTCACTCCAATTCTACTGAAAAACCTGCAACGTTTGCATTTATATGGAAAGGCCTTTATCACTCCGTCAAGAAGAATAAAAATTTACTAATATGAAGATAAGGTATAAGCCATCAATTTATGTCTTATGACAATCACTAAATCAATCACTTCACATTTGATATTCATTTCTGAAGCTAGTCCAAACATAATGTGAACAATGATAAAGTAATACATATCAATATGAATCTATGGCTGCTCAAGTTTGCACACTCTAAGGCTTGCACTGGCTACTCGGAAACCTTAGAAATGCACAACAAACACGCAATGGGAAATTTCAGCATCAATCACCACCTCAACTATTCAATTTCAAATTCGACGAATAGATTGACCACACGACATTTCGGAAGGAAATCTCCAAATCATCTAGGATAGCTCAAATGAGTAAAAAACAACACTTAAGACATTGCAAGCAGCTAGCAAATCACAAGAAACCCAATTCTCCAAGTAAACATTCCAAAAATAAACCAGGATTATTCATTCGTAACCGAGAAAGCTTACACGGAAGACAAATCTATCAAGGAGAAACCTCGCAGCAACGAACACAAAAGCGAAGTACAAAGCGACGGCGAAATGCCAAGCGCTGGGGCTGTCATTGTACTTCCAGATCGATTCCATCACAGGATTCGAACCTGAACCTCCGTTAAGCGACAAAACATCAATTGAAATTAATAAATCAATCAATCAACCACCACAGCATTAATTGCTGACGCTCAATAGATCACCGGGAAATTAAAACAAAAATCTCCTCATATTCGTGGTATAGAGACAAAAAGATCAAGCAGCGGCTCGACACAGAAAGTCCAGTGAAGCTCACAGCGCCATAGTGGAGAGAGAGAGAGCTAATGGAAAGGGAATATAGAGAGTAAGCTGTGAGTGTGGATTGAGGGAGAAAAAAGGGAAGGCAGAGATCTTGTGACAAACCACTCTCTCCCTTTTTTTAATTTCTTTTTTCTTCTTCTAATAAAGTGGGAAATGCGGAAATATATAATATTTTTTCTTCTTCTAATAAAGTGGGAAATGCGGAAATATATATTGGCCCCGACCTTTGCTTTGCCGGTAAATTCAGATGGTCCCTTAAAACGCACAACTGCGTAGGGACTCGAACTATGTGCTTTTTGAACTTTTAAATGCATATTTAAAGAGATTTTTTATTTATAGTACCGTATTCCAATAAAATTGTTCCCTTTTTTAAAATAATAATTTTTTTATACTTAATAATAAAATATTGATTTCAATAATTCATTCTACATTCACAATTTTTAATTCCCGTACAGAAAAGAAAGGAGACTACTATTCGGATGGGACGGAGGTAGTAATATTTTTTAAAAACAATTTCATATGTCTCAATTTGAATGATAATATCGCTAGAGATCGATTTTTTTCGGGAGTATATGAGTGCAAAATTAAAATTAATTCACTATTAAGAAAAAAAAAAATAGATGTTGATGTCTCCTACTCAAATTGCATATTGATTAAAAAAACACTTTATCTATATAAAAAAAGTCAAGTGTGCTACTTTTCCCCAATGCTGATTTAATATCTAGATTGCATCTCTAAACTCTGATGAGAAGCAAGGGCACGACTAGCAACTCCACGTTGATTGGTTATAATCACTTTTAATTACTAACGCAAGTAGCAGGCTGACTTAATAACGCATCTGATATCCAAAAGAAAATTAGATATTGATTGTGAAAACTGAAAATGTGTTTTTGAGGTGCAAGAAGGCAACATGAATTTTATGTTGGAAGATTGTTCTAAATTGGTTAAGTGCCGTGATGGATTCATTTAATTAGAGGATCTAGGTGACAACCACTTCCAAAATCGGGTGTGTAAATATACAGCCACCCACATGATTACAACAACAATAATAAATTTATGATTCATGAATGTAAGAAAATTGGATCTAGAAATCAGTATAAGTAATTTAGGAATAATGAGGCATATATCATAGTCTCGAGTCTCTTCTTAGTTCTTGAATCTTTTTTGTATCTATTTTTCTTTTCAATAATGGGTTTGATTTGGGATTATTTTGGTGTAGTAGTTTAATGTTAACACACACAACATGCTATGTTGAATGCATGGCATGCACAGGTTCCATGTCTCTATTTTGAGCCCACGTGATTTTCTTTGATTTCATACTTGTATATGCTCGTAACGCATGGACTAAAATGTAATTCTGATTAACAGAGGAAATTAAAAGAAAAATAAATTAATTACTAAAGTTTTTTGCACGTAATGATAATTATTAATACGATGGTCTTGTCCGATTAATCTTATTTCTAGATAATATAGTTTTACAAAAGAAGTGAATTTATTTAGAGAAAATGACTCATCTCACCTCAATCTGTTTAACAAGATGATGAAATAATATCAGAATCTTAAGCTGGCCAGCTCTGAGTCCCGGTGCCAAATGGCAGAAACATATTGGGTTTTGGATCAAACTGCATCCCACTTCCACCACAGGAAAACTTAATAAAATACAACCTCAAAAAAATATATATATATATATGTAGCTTTTACTACTACTCTAGAAAGGTATGAAATCTGTATCAACAAATCATTATGTTAAAAATAAATAAATCTAGAGCATATTCTCATACCTCAAATCTATACGGATCAAATTTTTGAGGTTCATTAAAAAACTCAGGATTGTGGTGAATATTAATGGCATTACTTTCCAGCCCTTCGGAATAAGGTAACCTGCCAAAAAACAAACAAAATAAAACTGGTATCACCTTCCATTTATAGTATAAACATTATATATATATATATATATATATATATATATATATATCATTGTACATGTGCAACAACCAGTGATTGAAATGCATAGGAATTATATGCATGTGGTGGTACGTAAATATTATAGATAAGCATATGCAAGACTTTTAGGAAACATGTTGAAAAATAGTGGGTATTTATATACCTTATGAGTCAGTGGCATATCCTAGTTTGAGTCCATGTCAGGGTCATGTTACCCTTTTCATTTGACATGTAGATCGCCTTCTGTTCAGCCTGTAGTGATGGTGAAACGAGACAGAGTACTAAATGTGCAAGATTCAAGAACATAGTAGAATTAACAAGTTTAATGAATTTATTACCTTAACAGCTTGTAATAGTTTAGGATGATGATGCAGGTAATTGATTATCCAAATTACTGCACTTGCTGTTGTTTTTCTGCATCCACGAACAACACAAGGGGCTACAATCCTAATATTGATTAAGAACTAGGGACCCGAAAATCGCATTTCTTTCAACAGCAATTCCAGTACTTGAAGAATACTATGAATTTCATGAGATCCAGCTACAAATTCATGCACCACACCACCAATTTTGATCCAACTACACCCTGGTTGCTTAGCCACCCCCTTCTCTCTCATAACCCCTCTCATTTTCACCACATCACGCCATTGGGAATCTGCAGCAAATGAGTTTGATAACATAACATAGCCAGCAGAGTTTTCGGGATCAACCCTCACAAGATTGGTGGAAAGAGACCGAGCGAGTTCTTGCCTATTGTGGAGCACACAACCAGCAAGCAAAGCGCCCCACACATAATTATTAGCTTCAAAAGGCATAGAGGTGACAACACCCAGAGCTTCTTCAATGAAACCAGACCGAGCCAGGAGATCAACATAGCAAGCATAATGTTCCAATCTAAGACTCACTGCATTGCTCTGGATCATCTCTTTAAAAACTTCACGCCCTTTCTCCATCAGACCAGAGTGATTGCATGCGCATAACACGCCAAGTAGAGTTCCAGAATCAGGACACAGACGCATATCTTGCATCTTGTAGTAAAGTCTAACAGCTTCATCGCCCTTGCCGTTAAGAGCAAGCCCTATGATCATGGCATTGAACGATACCACGTCTTTTCTACTCATTTGCTCAAATACCTTCCTTGCTCCATCCAAATTCCCACATTTTGAGTACATATCTATCAATGCAGTGGCAAGATTCACATTGGATGATACTACTCCCTTCTGTCCATTACTTCTCATGTATTCATGCACCCAAATACCAAGATCTAAATCCCCGACTTCAGCACAAGCCGAGAGCACATTAACCATGGTTACATGGTTGGGGCGACAATTATTCTTCTCCATCATTGATTTAAAAATGTTTAAAGCGTCCACAACGCAACCATTTTGAACATAGGCTCCTATCATAGCATTCCAACAAAGAACACTCTTTTTTCCAAAATCAGATATCTCATCAAATGCTTTCCTACTCTCTTCGACATTTCTACATTTCCCATATAAATAAACGAGTACGTTATTTGCATGATCACAACGATAGTCCTTTACAAATTGCTTAAACAAATACACCCATTTCTCAAGTCGTTGAGTAGTAAGGCTCGAACATGCTGATAAAACACTAACCATAGTATCACTTTCAGGGCACAAATTCTCTTTCAGCATTGTAAGAAAAATTTTCAATGCGTCATCAGCCAATCCGATTCTAGCATACCCAGATATCAAAGAGGTCCAAGAACAAACCAAGTTTCGATCAGGAATTTCATCGAACACTTTGCGAGCAGATCTTAAATCCTTAAAAGCCTTGGCATAAACCATTAGCAACCCGTTGCAAACTATAGAATCAAACAAGAAGCCCGATTTCTTAACATCAGAATGCACGGCCTTCACACAATCCACACTAATACCTCCTCTAGAACACGCCTTGAAAAGAAAAGAAATTGTCAAATCATTGGGAGGAAGTTGGCGAAATTTCAGATTTTTATATATTACGAAGGCTTCCGAGGAAAGGCCCTCCTCAGCTAACACTCTGATAATCGCATTGGAGGGGAAAATATTAGGGTTCCGAAGATAATTAAAAACTCTGAGCGCCGGATTCGAGGGGTAGTGGCCGATGAGACGAGTGGCAATGAGGTCGTCCTGGTGTGCATTGAGGCGGAAGACGCGCGCGTGTATTTGGAGGAGGTGAGTGGGCGGGACGTTGCCTTGTAACAGGCGGGAGAGGTTGGCTTTGGGAGATAGATATGACTGAGTCGAAGTCGAACAGTTTGAGTGACTCAGTTGTACAGAAACTCGGCAACCGAGTCGACTGTGCCAGAGCGCGATAGAGCGTGGCGGAAAATGTGAAATATTCCGCATGATTGCACCAATATTTTCATTGCTTCCTTTGATAAAGAGACAGATATAGGAAAACAAGATAAATCATAAATTTTCTTTTTAATGATCTAAACATCATTCCTATTTTATATATTCAATTCATGATATTTTTACATGATTAGTTTATTTTATTTTATGTATAGATATGTAGTATTAAATATGTGTAAATTTAAATTGATTCCATTTTGCATTAACAAGAGGCATTTCATAGTCAAAATCAACAGCAACAAAAAAAACTCTGGTAAGACTTATTCCATTTTCAATTAACCAAGAGGCAATTCATCATGACAGAATCAACAGCACCCTAGGAAGATTATAATTAATGCGAAGTTTTTAGGAAGATAACAACTAATAGTTTTGTAGAGTTTCTAGTTCTTACAACGTTGATGCAGTGCTGAGATGGGGCGGCGCAGTGCAGTGAGAGAGGATAACGGGCGCCGGACGGTGTCGGGGGGAGAGGGTCGCTGTCAATCGGATTGACTGGGCAACGACGGCAAGTAGAATAGGAATGTGAGCGACGGCGGTGCAGTGAGGGGAGAGGGCCGCCGCTCGGTGGGAGAAGAGATGCTCGACGTCACGGAAGAGATGTAAATGTGCTGTGGTCTGTGTGAAATTTGAATTAGGGTTAATTTACATTTTATTTTATTTAATATTAAATCTATTTTTGTAATTAGATTTTTTTTTTTTAGATCCGTGATCTGGTCAGTCTAGTCTGGTTAGCCCATAATCCGTTTAATCAGTGTGTAAAATTAAAGTAATAATTATATAAAAACATAAATTATCAATGTATGTATTGTTAATCTAACTAGTATTGCACCCACGCGATGCGTGGAAAATTTTAATTATTTATATTAAAATAATATTGGTTTGATATTTTTTATAAGCCAATGATATATATTATTATATGTGTATATCATAAACTTGTATGATAATATATACGACATAAATTAATATATTATTTATATGGGGATTGATCAATGAGAATGTCTTTTATAAAAACAAATAAGATTAAATTTCAGTCTTTCAAAACTTGATAAAACGTTCAAGAGTTAATAAGTTTCGTGTCATTTTAGTTTCATTAACTTAAATTCATTATTGAATAATTAAATTTTGTCTTTCATTTTAACTAATATTATATGCATTTTATAACTAACATATATTCATTATCTAAAAAAACTATGAATCTATGCATTATATGTCTACCATATATGCATTTTATGTGCAATTTTACATTTTACAGAAATGAATAAATTGCATATAAACAACAAAATAATGCATATAAAACTATACTAAATTGCATATACACGATTTATTCACATTTCTCATTATAAACATCATTCTCACCTGATTCATGTCCTTTTTATGTAGTATTAATAGGGGCGACAATCTTCAACTCATCCATCAACCCAACACAAAGCTAACACGAAATGATGGATTGAGTCAACCCATTTAACATCCGGGTCAATATTGATGAATTTCATTTTATAATGTTTATATAGTTCTTTCTTGATATGGATGAATTTCATTTTATAATTTATCATTTTTAATGCTAAACAATGTTGAATGTTTATATATTTTGTATAAGTTTTAATATTTTATTGTTAAAAAATCTTGAACTTCAAATAATTTATTTCTCTCTTATTTTTTTTAAAGCCAAAACAAAATTTTAAAGCAGATGTGATCATGCAATTTATTTCTCCCATAATTGATTAAATATTTAACCATGCTCATTGATGTATGCTTTGTACATATCTTCTGAGTTGATAATTACATTTAATATTTTAAATTAGTTCAATTAACTTTCATTATTATTATTATGTGAACGTTTTATAGCATACAAAAAATATATGTGAAGAAGTAATTTAACTATTTGAATAATAATAAATAATCTCTTATTATTTTAAATGTTTATCAAAATCAACATTTTAAAACATAAAATAACAATTATTTCTACGAACATTTTGTTAAATTGTTATCAATTATTGTACTTAATATTATTTTTAATAATATTATTATTATTTTTAAAAAATAATATTTTAATAATAATTTAACTTAATATTTATTTTAGTTAATTAATTTATTTTATTTTTAAATTTATTGAAATGTTTTTTAAAAATTGGTTTCAATCCAAGCATTTATCCAATTGTAATTATCCAGCCATTTAAAACGATGGGATTAGAAAAATATATCAACAACGACATACGTGGAGCGGAGCAAGCAAAGTGAGCGGTGAGCAAATCATTAAATTAATATAAATACTTGATGTATTTGTATGTTCGTTGTTATTCATAATAAAAAGATTGAACTGCTTCTCCGCCGTGTATGTAGGCAAACCACGCAAATTTTGTGTTTGTATGCCAATATTGGGATGTAGGCAAATCACGTAAATCTTGTGTTTATATGCCAATATTGTCATCGATTTCAACAAAAACTGATTTTTATCTTCTTTAAACGAATCACTAAATTAATTTAATTGTATTATATGAATATAAAATTGCAAAAAACTAAAAAAAGCAAAATAAAATAGGATTGAAGGGTAGAGAATTCATATAACAAACATTCTTCTCCATTAAAAGAAAGTATGGAATATGATGGATCATATAATGTATATTACAATTGATGTATTGAACTCGTATTGAAATGCAAAACTTCAAACAAATATGCATTCCTTACTCTCTTTTTTCCACTTTACAAAGTACTCGATTCATTATTTGAATCTCAAAGCCAAATAATATAATCTACAACAATAACAAAAGAAAATAAGAGTTAACAAAAACAAAGAAACATAATTATATTTTTCTTTTGAGAGAAAATGGAGAACTAATGAGAATGAAAATGAGGGACTCATATTTATAGAGAAAATATTACTGTAGAGGTCAAGATTTTGATTATATTCTTCCATAATTAAAGGATTGTGTTTAATTTGATTACCAATTATTAGCTAATCAATTTTTATTTTCTTATGTTTCAAAACATAAAAATAAAAAGTATCATAACTAAATCTGTTTCGATTTCTTGCCATGTTCATTATATAATTTCCATGATACCATGTATTATATATTTGTTATTGTGATTAAGAATATCATGATTAAATCATGCGATTTCTTGTCATCATTTATTAATTTATTACCATTAATATAAAGATTAGCTGTATTATTTACTTTTTATATTTTTTGTGATTAGTTTTCTTTAGGACTATAAAAAAATGCACTCAATTTGATTTAATTTATTTATTGTATGATGAAAGTATTATAAAAAATCACATAATTTTTTCTCCCTATATTTTGAATTGATTAAATTGGTTTTTTAAAATAATATATTTTTTAAAATAAACTATTAAAATTTAATGACAATTATATTTTACTTATTTCTATTAAATATCAATATACATGCCATGGAAAATAAAATTTGGAACATGTAATTTGGGTGTTATTATTTTTTGTGTGATTCTATATTCTATTTTGTGATAATATTCTCCTAGATTTGTGTTATTGCATAATATATATTATTTTGTAAGATCTAAATATTTAATAAATAAATCTAAGTAAGTTAATTTATATAATTCAAGTATTTTAAAACGGTAGACCAAAATCATGTAATAAATATAAATTCATTTTCACCATAATGACTATTAAATATAGATAATTATTTGCTTAATTATTTACCCCAAACTTATTTTATAATTGATATAAATTGAGTAATTGATTTAGTAAAAAAAACAGTTAAAATCAATTAGATCTAAATTATGCATTTCTTTACTAATCCATTTATTTACTTAATTGTATATATTTATTTCCTTAATTATATTTGTGTAATATATAATTGATAAATTTAATCATAAATATTAATTATTTCCAAGAATATATAACATAATTTTGAATTAATTTATGTATTTTTATAGAAAGACTCACTTTTTGATTAATGAACTTATCACTTCAATTAATGAACAATTAATGCAACTCAAACCTACCATATTTTGCATCCGGTATTGTTTTAATATATATATAGATTTATATCTAAAGAAATAATATCTGTATATACTTAGAATAAAACAAGATTTGTGTGCTGCGCGTTTTCTTTTATAGAATAAAATTAAGTAGAACCATTTATCTCACAAAATAAAGAATTATATATAAGTATTTGCATAGTGAAAATAAACGATTTTATGTATATATATTTGAATAAGAAGCTTTGTCTTTATTCTGTGTAGTAACGAGCAAGCCCAGTTGTGCCAAGCTGTTCCCACTTAAATTAATCAATATTGTGGATCTCTGACTTATTGTATTTCTCTTAAAGTTTTTTTTTTTTCTTTTGGGTAATGAAATTAATATATTCTGTAAATATTAGATACAATGGCCCAGGCTGGCAAAATGACTCTTTTCAAATCAGTGGCCCAATCTATTCCTTCTTATGTGATGAGTTGTTTTCTTCTTCCTAAAGTTACAATCCACCGCCTTAACCAAATCATCTCCAACTTTTGGTGGGGCCAAAAATTAGACGAACATTGCATCCATTGGAGTTCCTGGGACAAGATCTGCTCTCCCAAATCTGAAGGGGGATTGGCTTTAGAGACTTTGAATGCTTCAATTTGGCTTTTCTTGCAAAACAAGGATGGCGGATCATTACCCTTCCGAACTCTCTTTTTGCTGACTGTCTGAAAACACGGTACTTTCCACGCTCATCCTTTCTTGATGCAAATCTGGGATATTCTCCAAGCTACACTTGGCGTAGCATCTTGGCGGGAAGAAAAGTTCTTGCAAAAGGACTTCGTTGGACTATTCAAAATGGACATTCGGTCCATGTTTGGGGTGATCCATGGATTCCTTCAGAACCAAGTTTTACAGCTCAATGCCCGGAACATCTTGACCCTGCACTCACCAAGCTTAAAGTTCGAGAGCTTCTTAACGATGAAGGTACTGATTGGGATGAACAACTTGTCACTTCACTTTTTCAACCACATCTCGTTGGTTGTATTTTGTCGATCCCTATTAGCACATCACATGCTGATGATTGCATCAGTTGGATTTTCACTAAGGATGGGAATTATTCGGTTAGATCAGGTTATTGGATTGCAAAGAAATCTAAAGATGTGATATCATCGAGACCTTCTTCGTCGACCAATAACCCACTTCCCTGGAAATGGTTTTGGCAGTTGAACATCCCACCTAAAGTCCGTGTTTTTCTTTGGAGATGTATGTTGGGTATCCTTCCTACTAACTCTAAGCTTTGTAGTCGGGGAATGCCTCTTGATCCGTCCTGCTCTAGATGTGGTAAACATGGTGAAACTATTGAACACGCTCTTAGGGATTGCGAGTGGGCGGCTTTCTTTTGGCAAGCTTGTATCCTCCGCATCCCCAATCAAAGTTGGTCTCCCCTCATGCCTCTTCAAGATTGGATTTTGGCTACAATTAACAAAAAAGCTCCGGAGTTTATTGAAGTGTTTGCCATTCTCATGTGGTCTCTTTGGAGGAGCCGCAACTTTTGGGTTTTCAGAAATAAAGCTCTTTCTCATCAAGAATGTTTTACCTTTGCTCTCTCCCTTCTTTCGGAGTATCAATCGCATTGTGGACTTGGCTTCACCCATCTTCGTCATGTTCCTACGCCCCATTGGATTGCTCCTGCTTGTGGAATGCTCAAACTCAATACTGATGCTTCATTATTCCCCAATGGCGCTGCTGGTATTGGTGGGGTTTTACGTGACCATCATGGATCTGTTTTACATTTGTTTTCGGATGTTATTCCTATGTGTGACGATATTGAGGTTGCAGAGGCTCTTGATTGTCTTCGCGGCGTCGGTGTGGCTATCTCCATGCAGGTCCAGAAAATTTGTTTTGAATTGGACTCTCAATCTTTCGTTTCTCTTCTCCGCCAAGGCACTGCGTTACGTAACAAGGTGGGCACCATTTTGTTGGATATTATGTTGCTAGTTCAACATATTCCTGATTACTCTTTTCATTGGATTAGTAGAGCCTGTAACTCTCTTGCTCATGAGACTGCTCGTCTAGCAAAAGAGCGTTCTTTTATCATTTTCGAGTCTAATGCTCTCCCTGTATCGCTTCGGCACATTGTAGCTACTGAGGCTGCCCCTTTTTCTAATTAATGAATGGGCTCGTTCATCTAAAAAAATTCAGACAGAAAACCACAAACAAATTAATGGGCTTAGCCCACTATTAAGTATAGGTAAATTGGCTGAAAAAGCAACCCAATGGCTGCCCACAAAACTTTCCTTTTTAAAAAAATCTTGTTTAATACTCCCTCCGTCCCGGCTGAATTGTCCCGGGTTGACCGGGCACAATAACCAAGGAGTGTGAGTGTAAAGTAAGTTGAGTGGAATTAATATTTTATTGTTGAGTGTGAAAAAGTTTCATTTTTAAGTAATGGGACAATTGAGGTGGGACGGACGAAAAAGGAAAGTGGGACAATTGAGGTGGGACGGAGGGAGTACATACAACAAAATATTTCCTATATAGAGGTTTTTGTGAAAAATTTTGAGATTAATTATTCTCTCTCTTTCCCACTCTATAACCAAGGAGATCTTGTATTTACCTATAATCAGGGTCGATCCTGTAATTTTGGAAGTTCTGTGAATAAGTAAAATGGTGCCCCTAATCTCTTTTTGTAATTATAAAGAAAAATATTAATAAATAATAATATAAAATATTATGTCAAAGCAAGTTCAATCAATCCTTATTGTGACATAGTCAATCACAAATAATGTTAAATATATTTAAAGTGGTATAAAAGATATACTCGGTATATGGCATGGTGTTTAGTTTATGAAAGTTGAAAATTAACAAAATTAAATTAAACTAACTAATTCTAAACAAAATCAAACAAAATAAAATTAAAGAATTTAAAACTATGCAAGTAAACTATATATTGTCAACTATGCACAAAAAGTCTGAAACCATGCAGTTGTGAAATTTGACAAAACTCATTAAAGATAAGTGCTATATATTTATTAAAAAAAATGAAGAATTACCTAACGATCGTAACTTTTAGATGATGAGATATTTCATTTTTTAGAAGAATGAAATTTTTGTGGCCAATTATGTGACGATGACTATAAATATTTGTTTATTATTTAGGAATAGATATCATTATACTCATATATATATTTGAACAAATAAACCTTAATTTCTTGTCTAAAATTTTAAATTATATTGAACTAAATATCCGTGTTAGGATAAATATAAATTACAGTTTTTTGTTAATCTACTTAGTTAAGCTAAAAACTAATTTCTTATTAATTTATTTTTAAATCTATACTAAGATAAATTAGCATAATATTACTACTATATATACCTTTGAAAAATGGTACCCCTCTCATTCGGAGGCTCCGGTGCGGCGCACTTCTCGCATGACCTTAAAGTCGGCCCTGCCTATGATCAAAAAGTCATGAGTATAAGCTTTCATGGAACATATTAATGTTATAATTTTTAACACGTGCATGTGCTTTTGCAAAAAGTGAGTATTATTTCTGGATTTAACGCAAGATCAAAATACCTAATATCGTGTCTCACACAAACTCAAATTCCTAAACAACAGAAAATGAGATGGTTTAATTTATGATAAAATTAACAACTTTTTTCACTTTCCGAGTGCTATATAAAAAAAAATTAATAAGCGTGAAGCAACTCTTGTTGGATATTGTTATAGCTAGATACACAAACTCTCACGTAAAACTGAGAGGTAGGGATGGATCAATTTTCACATTTGATGGAGTAAAAAGTTTCTGAGCTAATTCATTTGGATAGTTCTCGAACAAATTCTTTCCATGAATAGAAAGTTGGATTTTAGTAAAAATTGGAAAATGCAAACCGAAATCTAGAAGGATCTTGCATTTGCATGTGCATGTGCTGATCATGTTCGAGGCCACTAAAAATATCTAGTAACTCCGTACGATTAATTTATTGTTATTTTTTTAAAAAAGAAATACATTTATTTAAATCAGAATCCATAATTTTCTAATGATATGTAAGATGTTGAGAGCAAAATTTAAATAGCCACTTTGGATAAGTCAACATGTTATATAGCCACAAGTTTAAAAATGTAAGTTATCTAGCCACTTTCCAATGATTGAAGAGAGAATTTAATATTTGAAATTGAAAGTCATTAATTAATTTTTGTCTTTACTACCCACCTACCCCACATTACCCCACCAACTCTCTCTCTCTTCCCTTTGTCCCACTCCCACCACCGACGGCCACCACCGACGGCAACTGTAAAATATCGAAAACTCAATAAAATTACCGTTGTGAATAAAAGAAAATTATTGCGAACGTAAATATGTCCGGAGAAGAAGAAAATTTGAACCAAGTATGCTCATATTCACATTTATTTTCGTTTAATATATGCCTATTTTTTTATTTTTTTTCGTCGATTAGTATACTTTTTAGATTCGAATACATGTTAATTACGTATATAGTTGATTAGTTTCATATTTCGTCGATTTCTATGCTTAAATCTGAGTAAAAACTATTTAGGAATATTTTTGCTGCGAGAACTATGTAAAAATCGTAACAGAGCCCCGTCCTAGGATAGAGACGACGAGATCTCGAAATTGATATCGAGATCTCGGAATCAATTTGAGATCTCGAAATGGCATAGCTCATCTCGAAATCCATTTAATTTAAACTTTATCTTAAATTAATCTTAAATTAAGATATTATATTATATAAACATATATTACTTGACTTGTATTTCACAATTTAAACTTCATTTAACATAATACATTCTACATATGAATCGATTCATACATAGGATGTTTCTAACTGAAATGTTAATATCTTATTGTTGTTTGAATAGGATGAAGTAGAAGTAGTATAATACAAAGTAAACATCTTGGTAATGAATGAACTATTGCAAGTTTCTTTGATATCGAATAAAAAATGCGTAAATGAATATTATATGAGTTGATTATCCCCGAATTTAGTGAATTAAACATCCAATTAGCCAATAATCACCCAAATCGAGATCTCGAGATGGATTTCGAGACATGTTGAGACAATAATTGAAATTGTCTCGACTCAAACCCTAGAAATCACGAAATGGGCATTTCGAGTTCTCAACATCTTGATATTGAGATCTCGATTTGATTTTGAGATATGACATATGCGATAAATGATATATAAATATCAAATTAAATCTAGAGCATGAACCAACAGACAATTCGAGATCAAAATCATTTTGAGATCTCGATTTTATCACGAGATCTCATTTTTTAATGTAACTCCGAGATCTCGATTTTAATATCAAGATCTCGAATTGTCTGTTGGTTCATGCTCTAGATTAATTTAATATTTAAATATCATTTATCGCAGATGTCATATCTCGAAATCAAAATGAGATCCCGATATCAAGATGTTGAGATCTCGAAATACCCATTTTGTGATTTCTAGGATTTGAGTCGAGACAATTTCAATTGTTGCTCGACATGTCTCGAAATCCATCTCGAGATCTCGATTTGGGTGATTATTGGCTAATTGTATGTTTAATTCACTAAATTTCGGGGATAATCAACTTTATAACATTCATTTAAGCATTTTTTATTCGACAACAAAGAGACTTGCAATAGTTCATTCATTATCAAGATGTTTACTTTGTATTATACTACTTCTACTTCATCCTTTTCAAACATCAATAAGATATAAACATTTCAATTAGAAACATCCTATGTATGAACCGATTCAAATGTATAATGTATTATGTTAAAGGAAGTTTTAATTGTTAAATACATGTCTATTAATATATGTTATAATGTCTTAATTTAAGATATGAACATTTCAAATATAAACATCGTATGTATGAATCGATTCATATGTAGAATGTATTATGTTAAATGGAGTTTAAATTGTGAAATACATGTCACATAATATATGTCTTAATTTAAGATTAATTTAAGATAAAGTTCGAATTAAATGGATTTTGAGATGAGCTATGCCATTCCGAGATCTCGAAATGCCATTCCGAGACATTTCGAGATCTCGAAATGCCATTTCGAGATCTCGGAATGGCATTTCGAGATCTCGGAATGGCATAGCTCTCTGCGTATTTTTTTTACAAAAAACAGTCCTAAAATCACTATATTTTCTGAAAAAATTAAGATATACAAGTTGATTCTGAATACATATCATCATAATAATGCAGAAAATGAATGAAAAATGAGAAAAACGGTTGAAATCAACATACCTTCGATTTTTTGGCTCTCAAAATTATATCAACTATCTTCAAAAAAATTTTGAATATTTTCTCGTACAATGAAAGACAAATTTGTTTGTAAAAGATTTTAATAAATTTCCAACAACCTTGGTTGTTGGAAATAAATGATAAAATAATTATTTCCGATTATGGAAATAACTTTAATAAAGTTGATTTTGTCTTGTAGCCAAAAATGGAAGAAAGAAAAAGACAAAAGTACAAAGTGGCTAGAAAACTTATATTTTTATCCTTGTGACTATAAAACATAGCAAGTTATTCAAATTGGTCACTTTTATGTATTCCCACTAACATGTTTTTTACCATTAGGGTTGTGCAAGTGTTAACTAATTAATAATGTAGTGTTATTTATGGGGAATGAGTGGTCGACGTCACATAGTTGGAATGGTATGGTTGCTTTTGTTATTTTCAGGTCATTTTTCCAAAACCGACCGATTATGACGCTTGTTGGGGGTTCGCCAATGGAATCAAGGTTCCTATGGATTGATTGAACAAGATTATTGTCCTTGCCAATGCCACCTCACTTCTATTTCTTGGAATTTATTACAATATTCCATATTTAATTCCACCAACAATAATGCATTGTCTTACATGTCATGATACTATATATATATATATATGTATGTGCAGCTTTATTAAACTAGCTACTAATCATATGGAGTATGTCATTTGTGCATTATTAGTACTATTATTGAGTACAAATGAATCCATCAGAATTTGATAGTACATAAGTAGAGATGTAAAACGGGTCAACCCGTCGGGTTTCGGGCTAACCCTATCGGGTTGCGGGCTATTCGGTCCGGGTTGAATCGGGCTGAATTTTTTTCGGGCTGAAAATTTTTGACCCTAACCCTAACCCTCCGGTTTTCGGGCTAACCCACCGGGCCGACAAGATATATGAAATTATTTATACACAAATAATCTTTAAAATAATATGATGACCGCTAAAAGCCTAAAATAAAATTAAAAGGAGAAAATAATATGAAAAGCATAAATTATCCAATATCAATATCATCTTCACAACAAAGTAGCACATGATGATCCCTAAAATTAAAAGGAGAAAATAATATGAAAAGCATAAATTATTTTTTAATATTTTATAATACTTTCTATAACATTAAATATTTCTCTCTCTATTATTTTATTCTAAATGATAATAAAAATATAAACTATTTATTGTTTTTTTAAAAAAATTCAAAATACATATCAAAACTTTTTATTTATCAACTTAAAATATATTTATTTTACAAACGATATGACTTTATAATTAAATAATTTTAAAAATTCTATGAATATTTATTAATTGTTTGAACTCAATAAAATTATATAACTTGATGATTCAAGGAATTCTATATAACCATGGAATTCAAACAATTAAATTTGAATAAAACATATACGATCCAACATAATATTATTGTCATTATTATTTACAAAATTATTATTATTATTTTATAAGTTAAAACATAAAAATATACGCGCACACACATTTATAATGTATTGGGCCAGCAGAAATTTTTATTAACTAAGATTTGGGCCATGTATTATAATTAAATTACACATGGGCTTAAATATATTTGGGTGTGAAATGCAATTAGTTGTAGGTTGGGTGGGCTGAAGATTTGTAAAATAAATTTTGCTTGGACCGACGGGTTCAGCCCGTTTGGCCCGCGAGCCCGGCGGGTCAGGCCCGTTCGGTTAAAAAAAATTTCGGTTAATTTTTTTTTGACCCTAACCCGCATTTTAACCCATCGATTTCGGGCCAACCCATCGATTTCGGGCTTAATTGACATCCCTGTACGTAAGTGTGTTGGATAGTTGAAATATATTTTAAATAAATAAGGTAAAAATGAGGTGAAGATGGGATGTTGGTGGAAAAATCAAGACGATGGCGGTGGTGGCAAATTAATTTAAGAGAGGAGTAGGACCCACCTTAATTTTTCTGTACCTGAATCAGGGTTCCCTTGGCCCCAAGGCACTTCTGGTTTTGTGCAGCCAATTAGATCAATCATTGCAATCTCTTATATATATATATATATATATATATATGTTTAATCATATGAGAATAATTGTTAACGTGAGAATATGAGAATAGAAATAAAGTAATATTAAGATAAAATGAACAAAAATAAGATAAAAATGAACAATATTTTAGAAAAACTGAAGGCTAAAAAGTATAATGAATGAAATCAAAGATAAAATGAAGAAAATGGAAGATAAAATGGAGATGAAGTATTTTGATGTTAAAATGAATATTTGTTCACTGAATGATTTTGATGTTAAAATGAAATATAGCGATGATACAATGTAGTATTCTCATATTCTCTATTCTCACTGGATTAAGCCCCTATATATAGAATGACTCACATACTAAAAATTAGTTTGTGCTAAATAGGAATGAATCTACATCATTCATCTAAAAAATTTAATGGTTTAGATTAAAACATTTTCCCAGATTTTATGCTTTTTTGCTTTATAAATCATGCTTAATCGAATTAAGCACGATTTATAAAGCAATTAAGCACGAACGAAAATTATGATTAATTTTTAATCTTTATGCTTTAATCTCAACCTTTGATGCTATCAATCCAAGAGCCGAGATTCATTCCTATTTAGCACAAACTTTAATTTTAGCACTTGAGTGAATATATATATATATATATATATATATATATATATATATATTAGAGAATTGATATTTTGGTCGTGAGTTATGTGAACTACAATATATATTTTCATATTTTTTAATAAATTTTTGTTTTGTTAATTATTTATTTTTCCATATTATTTATAATTTTGATTTATTATAATTTTAATTAATTTTATAAATTTAATTACATGGTTCATCTACCTAATTAGGGTATATAATATTATTATAGCTCACGAAAGCTCACATAAAGTGAACAGCATATCATTATTCTATATATTTATATGTATGTATATATTTACTTATTGATGCAGAATGGTGAAGTAAAATATACTCCAATGTCAGTTCAAGTTTACTTTTTGGCCCGTGAAGAATGTAATGATTTTATAATTTTATTTAAGAATGTCACTCTAGCCTTAAATTTAAAGTTTGCCAATTAAGAAAAATTAACTTATATAAGTCGTCCAGATTGAAATTCTGAGGTTGAATACAAAATTTGATAGGTTTTTTTTAAATATAAAATAAAATATATTAATTATTATCGCCAATTACGATAATATTTATTAGTTATTCTAGAAATTTATAACGTCAGATCACTTGATTAGATACATACATTATAAATTGTGCTAAATGATCCACATATGAGTCACACTAGGAGAAACATGATAAATAACTAAAACAATTGGGAATTTAAATGTTATTTTTATGAAGTTTAAAATATCAATGAAATAAAAAACAACATATTCTTATTATTTAAGTTGATGTATACATGAAGACTTAAAGTGTTTTGCTTTGTATAAAAAAGAATAAATATTTTTTCAATTTATATCATTCAGAAAAGAGATTTTTTTTACAGAATAAAGGACTAATAAGATTTTTAATACAAACGAATAACTTAGTGAAAGTTTGAAACACAGAAGAAGTAGACTTATTGAGGTAGTTCGAATATTCAATACTTAATTTGAATAGTTTGAGATAAATACTTTTGATTTTTTAATTACAAAAGTAAATTGCGTGAGTTACTTTAATATATACTATATTTACACCCGCGTTGTTCAAAATAATATACAAATAATCTTATTCATAATATAGGTTGAATAATATTAATCATTTTATGAAATAATAACTTGTGTTTCTACTTTATATAAATAACCACATAGAAATTTTTTATGTTTTAGTAAAGATATTATAGTAGTTTGCTTAAAATAATATTAATTATATATTATACAAAAATCTATTAAAAACACAAAACTTCTCTAATAAACTTTCAACACATTATTTATTCAGATTTGTACTTAGAATAAAAATATTTTATGTATAGTTAAACAATTTTAAAATCAAATCATTTTTAATATAAATATGTGAAAATAAATTTTAAAATTAATATCTAATGCATACATTTTTTAACATATACATATTCCAAATATCAATTAATAATTGCACAAATATAATTAGTTTATTTAATATTTTTTTATTTCAACTTGTACACGTTCTTCAAAAAGTTTGGAGGAAAAAATCTGGAACTCTTTTAGCATATTATATAGATTTATTATTCTCTATTTATCTAGTATTAAAACTAATTGTTAAAAGTTGGAACTTATAATTTTTAAAAGAGGAGCTCCTTAATTAATCAAGATTAGAACATATGATTGGCGGAGCTGAGCATATGCATACTAACGACCACATTTAATTTAATTTTTTAATCAAATTAAACCGTTGCAAGAGTTAATATATAATACTTGAGTGTACAGTGAATAAACATTGTCAAAATAAATAGAACTCAACTTGTACATGAAAAAAAAAAAATTAAAAAATCAGTCCCTCTAGATATCATTATTTTCACATAAATAAATAGCATACAAGATGAATGATTGCTAAAAACACACAAATTTACGAAACTAAAAAAAAAAAACCTATAGCGTGTATAAATATAATACATTAATACTTAACCCTAGGTAAATTAAAAAAAATACTCAGGGTTATGGGGTACATGATGCTTCAAGCCACACTTAATTATTTAATTGTTAGGTAATTAATTAATAATCTTAACTTGGCCTACATTCTACTATAAAAAATCTCTTCTAATCGCAAATTTCTTGGTTGTCGGGCTCTCTCCAAAATCGGGCCCGTAGCCCGTTCCGAGGAACCGGAAACGGGCTATATTCTATCAAATTATCCGAGTCCACCACTTCCCACCTGCATTGACCATACGATGATGTCAGCACTTCCTTTTTTTTTTAAAAAAAAAGAAAATAATTATTATTCGAGAAAAATGGCAAGGGGTGTAATTTATATTTCTAAATTATTTAGTGTTATATAAAAAGTGAATTTATTTAGAGAAAATGACTTCCAAAGAGTATCACATCTCACCTCAATCTGTTAACCAAGTGATGAATTAGTATCAGAATCTCAAGCTTGGCCAGCTCATTTCCTGGACAGGAGTGGGCCCCGGTGCCAAATGGCAGAAATGTATTGGGTTTTGGAGCAACCTGCATCACCACAATAAAACTTATTAAAACACCACCTCAAAAAAAAAAAAAAAATCTAATTTATGTAGGTATGAAATCTTCAAATAATTGTGTTAAAAAATAAAAAAAAATGTAGAGTATATTCATTCCTATACCTCAAATCTATAAGGATCAAAATTTTGAGGTTCATTGAAAAACTCAGGATTGTGGTGAATATTTCTGAATAATGGCATTACTTTCCAGCCTTTTGGAATAAGGTAACCTGCCAAAAAAAAACATCAAAATTAAATTGGTCGTTATTATTCTTCCAAGGGAGAAGGATCCAATTAAATAAAACCCCACAAAAATTCTTTATATACAAACAAAAAACTAAAATAAAAAAAAAAGAATTGAGAATCTCACCATTGTATACTACATCAACCACAGCCTCTCTGAAAGTGAAAGACACTATGCTGGCCATCCTTAAGCTCTCTAGTATCACCTGCCATATATAGTTTAAACATCATATATTTGAAAATAGCCAAATACTACTACATTGTATATATATAAGTATATCATTGTATGCATGTGTGGTACATATATATATATACCTTATAAGTAAGTGGCATACTCCTAGTTTGAGTCCATGTCAGGGTCTTGTTACCCTTTTCATTTGACAGGTAGATGGGCTTCTGTTCAGCCTGTGCAGTGATGGTGAAATGAGACAAGTTTGGTAAATGTGCAAGAACATACTAGAATTAACAAGCTTAATGAATTTATTAACTACCTTAACAGCTTGTAATAGTTTACGATGTTGGTGAAGGTATTTGATCATCCATGTTAATGCACTAGCTGTTGTATCCTGAGCAGCAAACAGAATCCCTATGATGTTGTCGGCGATTTGATCGTCGCTCAGCTTCTGCCCCCTGTCGTCTCTGAAGTTGAGAAGATGCTCCAACAGATCATTTTTCAGCACCTTCTTTTCCTTCCTCTCACTCATTATTTCGTCTAGTATCTGGCTCAGCCTTCTTCTCGCCTGAATTCGATGAGAGGGGGAGAGAGAGAGTTAGTTTGATGGGATGTTTATAGATGAATGAAGTTGTTGGGAAATGGAAAGTTTTAATTCTACCGTTAAAGCCTTGTGATATGGTGTTCCTGGTAGGTTTGTGGGGAAGGAATTGTAGCCCTTGTCTACAATGCAATAATTCTTCTTCAACTCTTCTTTGTGCTGTTTTCCCAACTCACCAAAAATAGCTAAAATCCCCACTTCAAAGGAGAACTGTACGTGAAGATCGAAATACTTGATAATTAGCTTAATCACACACTTACATATATGTATATGCATATGTATGTATATACTACCTTCTTCATTTGGTGGAAAGTGTTGATGAGTGGGACGTCAGGCCATGATTCCAAAGTGGAGACGGCAATGGATTCAATCCCGGGAATGAGTTTCTTGATGGATTCAGGCGATAAGGAGCTGACTACTAGCTTTCTGAGGTGGGTATGGTATTGGCCCTGATGGAAAAACAAGGCGGCGGGGCCGATCATCTTCTCCTTGCTCTTGGGGTAAGTCGGCCTGAACAGATCAGCATTGGTTACCAGCACGAACCGCGCCGCCTCCGGGCTGGCCAGCATCACGCAGGGGCACCCCAAGATGCGCGTTTTGAACATATCCCCATATCTGCCACATCCATCATCACAAAATAAGAAGAAGAAGAAGAAGAAGAAGAGAGAGAGAGAGGATGAAGATGAAGATGAAGAAAGGAACCTGGTTTGCTTGTGGGAGAAGAAGATGTTGGGATCTTGGTAGTATAACTGAAGAGTTTCGCCAATGTAAGGCCAGCCCATCGAACCAGGAGGCAATTTGGGAGTTAATTTGAGGCCTTTGTTCTTCTCTTTGGAGAAAAGATAGTAGAAGAGAGTTGCTAGAAAGAGGAGGAAGTAGGTGATTGTAGGTGGAAATATGTCCATAAATAATTTGAAGAAACTAGAAAGTGAGTTGTTGATGGGCTAGCTAGCTAGCTTTGCTAGTTTGCTTGCTTGTCTCTCTATTGCAACCTTGGAATTGATGAGAAGAGTGGAATGCTTATATAGGCCGAGAGAGAGAGAGAGTGTGTGTGTGGCCTTTCACCCCACCATTGGTGTCGTAGAAATTATGCATTTCAAAATGTTGATGTGGACCACTTCTCCATATATCTCCATAAAATTATATTAATATTGTTTGAAGATATATATATATGAAATGAAATTCGAATTGATCATAATCTTGTAATATAGATAGATAGATAGATAGCATGGTCACAGTTTTGAATGTGCAGACTAGGAGTAGGGGGTCACCCCTAAAAGGGTTTACTATTGCATATTCTCTTTTATAATTGCATGGTATGGGCTCCAGCATACAATATTAATGCTATTCATCAATTGGGGTTTAAGTTTTTTAAAATTATTAAATAATTATATTTGGATTGTTTCGTCTAGTACTAAATTTTAATACACTAATTTAAGATTTATTCGCATAGTTAGAAGTTATCAAGAACACGCGGATAAGTTAAATATATAATTTAGGAAAAAAAGTAATACCAACAAGACGTATGAGTTGTTGAAGACTTAATTCAAATATCATGTATCAATTTTTTTTAAAATATTAAAAGTGGGTTCAAAATGAGGTATAACAATATATTTACCTAGAGATGTCAATCGGGCCAACTCGTCGGGTTTCGGGCCAATCCTATCGGGCTGCGGGTTAATCGGTCCGGGTTAAATCGGGCTGAAATTTTTTCGGCCTAAAAAATCTTAATCCTAACCCATCGATTTTCGGACTAATCCGTCGTGCCAATGAATTTATTAATTATTTTTTATTTTTAATATATTCTCATTATTTTAAAAAATTTTATGTTAAAAAATAAACAAAATACTATTATTTATCTCTTATAAAAATGAAAACACATCACAATTTTTTATATAATGATAAAATTATCTATTGAAAATATATATATATATATATATATTTATTTATTTTAGCAATATTTGAATACATTTAACTTCATAAATAAATAAAATTAACTATGTATTGAACACTATTTGAACTAAATACAATTATATAATTTAAAACTCTATTTACAAGTAGATTTTAGTACTATAATTATGAAAAATATATTAATAAAAATAATAATCGGGTTAATTGGGCCCACCCGTCGGATTTCAGGCTCAACCCTATCGGGCCTCGGATTATTCAGTCCCGGGCTAATCGGGTTAATTTTTTTCGGACCAAAATATTTTGACCCTAACCCGCATTTTAGCTCAGGTTAGTCTAGCCAACCCGCGGATTTCGGGCTAAATAGACATCCCTATATTTACCCTAAAATAAAATACGAACAACGAGTAATAGAAATATGGCAACACGATTTAAGGGACGGATTGACGAGGAAATATTGGACGGATTCCAAATTTCCAATCTTGAATAATCTAGATTCATGAAATAATTTAGAGTTTCAATCATACTTATTAGTGAATTAGTCTAAAATTAAGTAATTTTCTAAATGCATAAAAATGAATATATAATCGAAATAGTTACAAACGAGGCATTTTTCAAAGGCAAACAAAATAAAAGGGTGTAGTAATAAATATAATATGAATTATTATCATTTTTTAAATATTATAAATTATATACATCACTAAGATATATGATAAATTATCACTTTAGTTTTATTATTGGATCCCTTCAGAAGGTGGAATGCTTAGAGCTGATGTAGATGCGTGTAATGATGAAGATTTGAAAAGTATGGAATTAAAACTATAGTTCGTGACGGTAAAGGAAGTGCGATGACTGCACAAACTTATTACTCGTCAAAAAATCAATTTTGGAGACTGAGATGATAGCAACTTTCTATAGAATTAGGCTTTGCCTACAAGAAAATATTGACCTATTATTCTCTTTTTTAATTTATATAATGCAGTTCAAGAACTATGTGATAATGGTGAGGTTCTGGATGGCTAACTACAAACATGATTACTACTTTAAAAGAGTTAAAGGAAGAGTTTTTAATTGATGTATGACATATATTTAGAGAAGCTAATGAAGCAGCACATAAATTAGCTAAAGTTGGCGTAGGATACTCCGATGTTATATAAACATCAAATTTTTTGAATTGGCTGATAACATTGTTTTGAATGATGGTTGATTTATAATATAAGTTATATTTTTTAAAAAATAACTTGTCTTTCAAATTTAGACCTTAACAAAAATTTGATAACGAAAAACTAAAGTGTCTCACCTGATAACAATCATTATTTATGAAACTATACGCCAATGTAACGGGTCCAGCGGATGACCCTTCCGACAACACGATTCTCACGGAGTTTTACCGTTCTACATACACAACAAGCCCAACATTCAAGTAAATATATGAGCAGAACATGTATATGTATGCACCGAACAAGTATATTAGTTAGCCGTGATCATAACCCAAACTTAGGGGCCAACACACATAAAATTGACTGGGACCGAGAACCTGGGACCAAAATTGTCACCCCATAACACTGGCATGCAACTATATTATAAATTATCATAATTTTCTCATATTTTCATTTCAAAATTCCACTCCTTTAATTAATTTAAAGCAAAATTAGCACATATTTTAAACAAAAATGATAATTTGACTTTATATTTTAATATTATGCATAATTTATGTTATTTTTAAAAAAATAACAATACTTTATAATATATTGGATACTCTCACACCCAAATATTCTTTAAAATAAACTCTGACCTTTGATTTTTAGATTCAAATAAAATATTTTTTTTTGGAGAATTATCGATTTAGAACTCAAAAGATAGTTTAATTATCAATTTAGGACTCAAAAGATGATTTGCCAATCCAGGACCCGAAAGATCAAACAACTCTCAATCCAGGACCTGATCTTGAGGTCCTGAATTGAGAATTATATGATCTTTCGAGTCCTGGATTAAGATTGTTGTGATCTTTCAGGTTCTGAATTGAGAATTAATCTTTCGAACCCTGAATCGATAATTAAACTATCTTTTGGGTCCTGTATCGATAAAACTCGAATGTGTTTACTACTACATACATGTGTTGATCATTAGATACTTTATACTAGGGGTATGCACGGTTTGGCCGAACTGGCCAAACCAAATTAATTTGGCCGATTTGGCTGGTTTGAAAAAAATGATTGGCCGGGTTGATTTGAAAAATCTCAAACCGGATGATTTGGTTTGGCCGACGGTTTGAAGGATGAAATCGGCCGTTTCGGCCGGAACGGCCGTATAAATAATATAATTTTAAATATAATAATGATAATAAAATATTATTTGATAGAAAGCTAAAATATCGATTATATTGATATATATGTCCGATGCTTATATTCTTTTGAATTGTAACCCTATAAATCAACTTATATATAATTGTTTCTTGCAACCATAATATTATTTATTTATTACTTATCTCATATTTATAATTAATGATAAGTGATACATATTTATATTAGTTTTATTTTGTGTATCATTTTTCATTAATTTCTAATAACAAAATTGATATACAAATTTCATTTTTTGTAATATTTTTAGTTGAATAATCTTCAAACCGTTTAAACCAGCCGTACCAAACCGTTTTAATATGGTTTGACCGGTTTGGTTTGAAATAATTATTTGGCTGGTTTGGTTTGTGAAAATTTCAAACCGTACCTATTGATTTGGTCCGTACTTTGCCTCTTAAACCGGCCAAACCGAACCGTGCACACACCTACTCTATACAAATATAAACAAGGGAGAAAGATGGAAAGTTTAGAGTGAAATCTTTGTTATGATGTAGCGCGCCTGCACGGTCAACAACAGTGGGTGCATTCCAGCCAATCCCCGCTTCTAGATCCAACGGCCACACAGCGTCACATCAACGCCCAAAAGTCGGTGGAGTACGGATGTGAAGTTTCGCGATTGTGGGTCTACTTAGTACTCGTGAACCCACGAATGCTCGAGAGACACGTGTTATGGTCCCCCAACTACAACGAGAAGGACCTGGTAATGTGATGTCGGAGCAATGCAACCGTATTTTGTCCTTCCAATCCAAACCTCTTGTTTTTTTTTTATATATATATTTTTTCAATTCAGCCAATTAAATTCTCTCTCTCTCTCTCTTCCAAAACTACCCTTATTTATTTTTTACTTCTATAAAATAAATCTTGAAAAATCTATTTCCACTCAAAATAAAAAAAAATGTAACATCCGGCATATTAATTCTCAATGATGCAGCTTATAATATATCATCACATTCATTTATGAGTTATTCAGATCTCCATTCAATAAAATTCCGTACGAAGTCGTTTAGTTAAGCTCCTTTACTAAATGAAAAAAACCCGAACTTTATAATATTCGATTCATTAGCTAAAATCATTGTGAAATATAAAATCATTAACTTTATAAAATTGAAATGGTAAATTTATAATAATCACAAATTCTAATTAAAAAATGAATCGTAAATTTATAATCTCAAGAATCATGGATTGCATGATTGTTAAAGAGGTGTATAAGAAACAAAAAATAAAAGAAACACCAATTGACACCTTATCCATGGATAATTGAAGCTTTTGGCTTTGCGAATCTACCAAGTCAAAAAAGAAAAAATAAGAAGAAAGTAGTGCACGCCCAATTCAAATTTATTTGACAAATTCTATATTTTATTCAATGTTTCCTTGCTACATACATGTAGAAAATAATAATATCTATCGACCATGTGACAAAAGAGAGAGATTATTGCAACGATTTTTATTTTTTTCTCTTTTTTTAGTAAGGATACCTCAAATTTATTTGAAGTATAATATCTAAGAAAATAATACTCGTACCCCCTTCCTCAATTCAAAAATATTTGAGTAATGAATAATGATATATACACCCATGAGACTGGAAAGTATTAGTGAATTAATTTGGTAGTTATAATTTATGCTTATAAATAGATTAAAATAAAATATTAATTATTTAGATAATAAAATATTTCAATTATAGAAGTAAATAAAGAATTCCATTATTCCAAAAATAAACTTGTGGATTTATATATATTTTAAAATTATGAATTGATAAGTGAGCATCTTTCATTTTTTTTTATTAATAGTATTCTGAAGGAAGCAATAATATTCATATAATAATAGTAATAATTATATTCAATATTCTCCTCCAAAATGTGTCGAATATTACGTTCTCTAATTTTGACCGAATATTGAAGCAGTGACCGAGTCAGTACGGCACTTCCCTTAGTTTTCTATATGATTCTGTTTTATTTTATTTTATTTTGCATATAAATGATATGATTCGATTAAGATAGGATGGTGACATAAACCTCAATAGTTGGGGGGTGACAATCTTTGTTTCTCTCATATTAAGTCAAATAAATAATCAACAAAAAAAATTATAGAATAATTATGATGGAACTGCTGCAAAACCTTTAAGATGTCATCATTAATAAATTTAATTTCTTTAAATGAAAACCAACATTCGATGTTTTTCTCTAAATGGAAATAATGTGATCTAGATTGATATGTGATTGGTTGTGATCATGAAAAAAAAAATTAATAATATACTCTCTTCGTCCCACTTCAATTGTCCCACTTTTTTTTTTCGTCCGTCCCACCTCAATTCTCTCATTACTTAAAAAAACAACTTTTTCACACTCAACAATAAAATATTAATTCCAATCAACTTACTTTACACTTACAGTCTTTGATTATTGTGTCCGATCAACCCAAAACAATTCAGCCGGAACGAAGGGAGTAGTATAGCTGACTTTCGCATCACACCTATTGTTAAAGTTAAGAATCAATGGTTGGACTACAATACATACTCCAACATACGTGTCATATGATTATCTATAAGAAAAAAAAAACACATTATTATTTCTTTTTCCTAAGAGTTGACCAACAATGTTAAGCCACATGGTGTGCATTTTGAGGCCAAGATGGTGCAAGAAAAGTTTAATTGCATAGTCCCAATTTCGAAGCACAATAACTCAATATACATACTTTTTATATAACACATAAATTATGAGTTTGACTACTTGAAAAGTACCATTCCTCTATTTAAATTTTGTATCTTTTTGGGAATTCAAACTTTCAACAACAAATTCATTTGATTTGTGGAATTCTATCACGGTGGCAGTGCTTAATTGGTAGAGAGTGATTGGGATCAATGCTTATGCTCCCACATAGTAGATGGCTTTCTATTCGTGAATTGCTGAGTAAGGATTTTCGAGATGGATTAATGTTGAATTTCTTAGGATTAGCCAAATTGATGAGCATTTAGTCATTTGTATTAGGTTGTTGTAGTGGATTTGAGCTAAATAAAATTTAGGTATTAATAGTATCCTATTTTTTTTAAAAATAAAATAAATAAAAATTTACATCTATCATGCATGGGGTTGATAATGCGAAAATGTAAATAAATATCAAAATATTGAGGTGTAGCAAATTAAACTGACAATAAGTAAAATTAAATTAGTATGTAGAAAACATAAAAAACAAATTTAAGATTACCATTTTTATAGAGTAGGAAATGGATCCATTCACATACGTAGCCTGCATTGCTTTAAATAATTGCAGTTTTTGTCATAGCATATTGTTGCAACCAACAACTCTAATATTAATATAATATTTGTCTGTTTAGTGTATCACAAATTCTAATAATTTTTATCGGGGCCGGCCATGTGATTTCTAGTGCCCTATGCGATGAGTATATATGATGCCCCAACTTTACTATTATGATAATAAATAAATAAAATAATAAAAATTTAATAGAAGTATAAATTATGATTCAGGTAATCTTTAATTAAAAGTTGTTCAAAAACTATAAATTCTACAAACCTATGTTCTTTTCTTAGAAATTGTGCGAGTTTTAATTATATTCATCAATAAACAAGTCTTAAATAAATAATAATTTTAAATATGATATAAACTAAAATGCATAACTATCATTCACATATAATCTCATAATTCTCTTTTTTTTTTTAACCAAACTCACCACTAAGAATCTCACAATCTATTTCTTAAAAAAAAATTAACACTCTATAAGATTTTTTTTTTAAATTCAAGAACATATTTTCAAATTCTTTTAAATAGACTAATTGCATTTTTTAATTACAAAATAACTAATCTAATATTATGAAGAATAGTATTGTGATATCTTATCATATATTTTATTTGAAATTTTAAATTTATATAAAGCAAAATATAAATTTAAGTCATCTACTATTTTATTTTAATTGAGTTAAAGATGAATTTATTTATTTAGGATTAAAATGATTTTGTAAATTGGGTGCTAAAATAAATTAATAATATATTAATACTAACATATACTATAAAAATGGTGCCCCAATATTTTTGGGGCCCCGGTGCGGCGCACCTCCCGCACATAGGGCTGTAAATGAGTCAAACTGTTCGTGAGCTACTCGAATCTCGACTCGATAAAAGCTCGTTCGAATTTGTTTTGAGAAGCTCATTTATTAAACGAACCAAACTTGAGCAACATAGTATTCGACTCTTGAGCTCGTGAGCAAGCTCGTTAGCTAAAATTAGTAAGAAATATAAAATAATTAATTTTATAAAAGTAATATCTTTCATAATTTAAGGGTAACAATAATGATAAATCTTTCTAATGATAAGATTTAGAATTTGAGCATGAATATGATATTAATTTACAGATAAATAACTTTTTCTTTCAAAATAATAATGGATATTTTAAATATATTCCATATTTAGAAAGTTCGTTTAGGCTCGATTAAAGCTCGATAAAGTTCGTGAACTTCAAAATGTTCGACAAAAAAGCTCGAAGCTCGACTCGATTCTAAACGAGTCAAACTTGAGCACGGCACTACTCGGCTTGACTCGGTTCGATTACACCCCTACCCGCACCGCACAACCTCAGGGCCGGCCCTGATTTTTATTGAGCGAATAAAAATAAAAAAGAAAATATTAATTGAAAGTGAAGAATTTTGGAAGGTGGAAAGCTAAGAAAAGTAAAATTCAGGGTATATCCTTTTTAACTTTGGAGCAACAAATCGATGCAGCGCAAATGGTCAATCCTGCAACCCTCTTTTTTTGCAAGAAAAAATATTCTTTTTTCATATCTTCTGTTTTTATTTTTTTTGTATTTTAGGGAACATTTTCAAAGCTAGAACATGGTGCTCATCACGTGCAGATAATCTGCATTAAATAATTATCAATAAATTATCCTGTTTAAGTTAATTAATGAAACGTAGCAGCTTCTTAAATCAACCAGGGAACTCTGGATGAATCAATAAATTACTCATTATTGAAGTTTCTACAATATTAGTTAATATGATCATTTCTTTCATTTTAAGTTCATATGTGCAAATAAAAATGAGGCTTGTTGTCTCGTTATATGTTTTGGAAATCAAAACTCCAACATAAGTATGATATATTCTGTTTCGGATTTTGAGGTTTTAACAATTTTGTTTTTAGGTATGTCATCCTAGAAGATATCTTATAGCAACGTCTCCACTCTAATACAATGATCACAATCTCATGTCCTTTTTCTTGATTACAATTCATCTTGCACCATCCTCAACCAACGAGGCCCTAGAAAACTTTCAACACGAGACACCCAATTATATTTAATTTTATTGAGGACTTTCCACATTTAATCCAGAGTCCACCACTATCTGAATCCCTCGAATGCTGCTGAAACTAGGGTGTCATGTATTCGTTCCACGTTCTTCGTATTAATACGTTGTAGACCAAAACTTCGATATTAGTATAATATTGTCTAATTTGAGTTGGAATTCTCTCACAATCTTACTTTTGAACATCTTCTTTCTCAAAAAGCCTCGTAAGAGGATGGTGGACTTTTATATATATAAGAATTAAGAATCCATTTTCTTATTTTTCTAACATGGGACATAAATATTGCCAAACCCATTAATATGGGAACATATCAAATGACGGGGCGAGTAAAATTTAATAGGCGGCCGCGAAGCTATTAATGGTGAGTAATAATAATGAGAAAAAAAATTAAATTAGACATTTGAGTGGTAGTGCATATTCCATGTATAATAATATTCATTTCAGTCCAACTACTGATCGTATATACAGTTGAGGTTTAATACCAAAAATAAAGCCATGCTATTGAATATATGTAATATTTTTAACTTAAAAAAAAACTTTTAATAATAATGTGTGTTGAAGTTGGTATAAAATGATAGACAGCAACGCATGTGGATGTGCGAAAACGTTGGATATCTGGGGTGGACGATTCGCTTTCATCAGCTTAATTCCTTCTTCTAAATAATATTATCTCTTTTTTTATGTATGTATATTTCTCTTTCTCTCTCTTAATATATATTGCCTCAACCACCATATTTATTTCTCCAACACACAATTTCGAATGTTCCATTTCATTTTTTTTTGTCCCTCATTCTTCAACTCAATCCAAAGAAAACGTTACACATCTATATAGTATATAGGGAGCATATCTGACGATAAAAATCTTAACGTGAGAAAGTTGCTTGATTGTGTTTACGACGTTGTTTGATTGTATTATGATCATTGCTTGATTACAAAGTTGCTTGATTGTGTTTTCGTTATTGCTTGATTGTATTTTAGTTATTGCTTGTTTGCATATCAACCATTGATTTTTTTAGATCTGACGGACATGATTCATTCTTTCTTCTCACATGGAGATTTTTTCTCACGTAATCCCTCCTCTATAATCTATATTTGTATATTTATAAATCAAGTACATGTCTGCCCAAATACATTATTAACTTTATAATATAACAGATATATATTCTTATGAAGAATATATATATATTTTTTTTGGACAAATTTATATTACTACACGATGCATGATTGATCAAATTGTCTGAAAATCTGAATATAAGCTCAGAAATGTGAGTGTGCGTCAAATTCACGAGTCCTTATCCTGTTGTTTTTATTTCAATTATTGTGTTGTCTCAATCTCAAAATTTTAGTATGCAAATTAGTTAGCTCTTGAAGCCGACGAATGAATGGATTTTTGCATTATTAGCTGTATATATATTATGGTTTTCTATTATACACAAAAAATGGGTGTATGTGGTTCACTCTCCTGCTGCATGTTGACAATCTTAAAAAAATCTTAAATGTTTCCACATCTAAAAATTTACCAGCTTTTATTGGTTTTCTCAAAATACAATCAAATATCAAATTAAATTTATGTTTTTAAAAAAAATTGAAATACATTATTTAAGAAGAAGTGTCCTCAATGTTCATGAAATCATTATTAATTTACTCATATACACAAATTACTTAATAATTGCACTCCGAAATCTCCACCAGTTTATTCTAATTTTGACTCAATATACTCCTTCCGTCCCGTCATATTAGTCCCATATTCATTTTCGGTCTGTCTCATTTATTAGTCTCATTTTTTAAAAAGATAATTTTTTTTTCCACTTACTAATAAAATATTAATTACTCCCTCCATCTCATACGAATTGTCCCTCTTTCCTTTTCCGTCCGTCCCACACGAATTGTCTCCTTACCTAAAATGGAAAGTTAATACACACTAATTAATAAAATAATAATTTTATTTATCTTTACCACATTCTACCACATTGGTTATTGTTCCATGTCCCAAGGGGACAATTCCCTTGGAATAGAGGGAGTATATTACACTAACAACACTTGGTTTTTGTGCATTCTCCTCCGTCCCTAATATGACGGGACGGAGGGAGTACTATTTATTGTTTATAATGAATTAATAAGTTCAATTTTTTTTTTGGAGAAAGGGAGTAAATATGGATTTCCATATATCTTTTTTTTAAATTTTTTTTTTTTGAATTGAATGCATTAATTTAGATCTCATTCTACCCAAAAATCTTAATTTAATGTCGAACCCATGATTTATTGAATGCATGCAGAGATATAGCGTTGTTTAAATTACTTGTGTCCCAAGTTTGGGACATTTAGAGGTCTTTATATATAATTTGTGTGTCTCCTAAGAAAGAATTAATAAGTTAAAACTTTAGTTTTGCATAAAATCTAGGTGTTTCTTCCCTTTTCCAAAAGGGATCCTCGTCATAGAGAGTTCCTTTATTGGACTAAAATTAAAAAGTCCCTAACACGGGCTTTGTAGATTTATACATAAAAATATATATGATCCAATATTGGCCCATATCCAATATATCTAAAAAGAAAAATTGTATTAAAATATAATTATAAACCTGCTTACTGGGTCCAACAGATCTGATGGGCTGTAGAAATGGGCTTCGATTTTTTACGCTTATATAGGAATGTTGAAAACATTGCAGCACATATCTTATTTTAGCTCATATTTTAGTGAGATTTTGGAAATAAAGGCCCTCACAAATTCTTTTAAGCCATAAATACTTCCTCCGTCCTACTTAAATTATTCCACTTATTTTCGGTACGAAAATTAAAATTTTTGAATGTAAAATAAATTGAGTGAAATTAATATCGTATGATGGAGTGTAAAAATATTACTCTTTCTGTCCCAATCAAATTGTCCACATTTGATCGAACACGATAATCTAGGTATGTGAGTGATAGTAGATGATAGAGGAATGAATATTTTATTAATGAGTGTGAAAAACTTGTTATTTTAAAAAAGTAGAATATTAACACAAGACAGACGAAAAAGAAAATATGTGGAGTACAATTTATGTGGGATCGAGGGGAATATATTTAAAAAAAAAAAAAAAAGTGAGATAATTCGAACCGTGAGTAATATATATTATTAGAATCACACTTGCATCTCACATTTATTATATAACCTTATGCTCAGATGAAAATCTCAAATTGCAAAATGAAATGTGTATAGAGCGATGATACAAGTAATTCACCATCAATCCTCAGCTGCTTCTTCTTCTTCCCTCTGTCTAGGAACAGCACCAAACCTCTCCACCAGCAACTCCACAACCAATGGAACCAACTCATCACAAGGCACACCCTTCCTATACACATCTCCCAAATGTGAGTCACTCCCAATCCTCCCACCTACAAACACATCCGCCCCCTCCACCACCTTCCCCCCCTTGTCCCTCGTCATGCACCCCATGAACCCGATATCCGCCACCTGCACCTGCCCGCACGTGTTGGGGCACCCCGTCCAGTGCATCCTCACCGGCCTCGTCACGGACACCACCCTCTGCACTTCCTCCGTCACCTTCATCGCCCGCGCCTTCGTCTCCATTATCGCCTGCCCGCAGAACTGGTTGCCCGTGCACGCCACCAGGCCTTTCATCAGAATCGGCGGCTCCGGGGAGAACTTGTGCTTCAGGAGTGGCTCTTGAAGCAGGGCCTCCACTTTGGTGGTGGGGATGTTTGGGATGATTATGTTTTGCTCCACTGTCAGCCGTAGTTCGCCGGAGCCGTACGTGTCTGCCAGCCGTGCTAGCTCGTCCATGTCGTCTGCCTGAACCCGCCCCACCGGGATGTGGACGCCGACGAAGCTGTAGCCTTGTTGCTTCTGTGGGTGGGCTCCGAAATAGTCCCTTCTCTCCCACTGGCTGTCCACCAGATCCTCACTTGATGCTCTCTCCAAATGGTGCTCCGGCATTCTCTTCACTACTTCTTCTCTGAATTTCTCCATCCCCTGCAGCATACCATGGAACTGTTAGCACAATGTTGGTAGGAATGAGAGGGAGTTAGGTGAGTGAAATGACTCACGAGTTCATCAATCAACCACATCATTCTTGTTTTCTGGCGGTTGCCTCTGGTGCCTAAATCCCTGAAGGTTTCAAGAATGGCTTTGCAGAGAGGGAGGATGTCATCACCAGGGACCCATGCATCAAGAGGGATTGCCTCTGCGCATCTCTTGGGGCTGAAGAACCCTCCCACCAGAATATTAAACCCAAAACGCCCATCTTTTGTCGCCGGCATGTATGCAAGATCATTGATGTGTGGGTGCTCGTACAGATCGTGTGATCCTATCACACACACATTCCACTTCCTCGGCCTGCAAAAAACAACCACACCAACTTCTTCAATTCATCACAACTATCAAGTATCATCTACGTTCACACAAATGCAGAGGACTTACAAGTTGGTGAAAGCAGGGTTCCCTCGGGAATTGGCAGTGATGTATTGAGAGAGAAGATTGTTGTAAGGCCTAGTGTCGACGATTTCATGAGGGTCGATTCCGGCAAGAGGGTTACCCACCGGGTTCCTCACGTTGTCCATGCCGCTCTGCAAACTGGTCAACCCAACTTCTTCGAGCCCTTGCAAGATCTCAGGGACATCACTCAAAACAACGCCTCGGATTTGCCAGTTCTGCCTGGTTGTAACATCGGCGCAGCCTTCCTTCCCGTATTTCCTAATCACACTCGCTAAATATCTTGTTTGAGCACTCGTTGTCACCCCATTCGGCAGCTTCAGCCTCATCATGAATCGCCCGTCTTGAATCATGCACACCCACACGAATTATAATGAGATTTCAAGATCTACTCATAATATGTTGAAAAAGCAGCATTGAGTTCGAGGCTTACAGTGATGTTTTCTCCGGTGGAAAAGGCCGAGCCATTTGAGTCTCACATCGATATCGTCCTTGGTGAGCTTGGATTTGTCGATTTCTTCAATGGAGATTTTGGAGAGCTCTTCAATTCCGTTGCCCATGAACAGTTCCATGGGCTCTTTCTCAATCTTCACCTTTTCGTGGGGATTTATCCCTTGTCTGAACTTATCCTTGAGCACGAAGAACCCATCTCTCTCCTCCACTCTGGGCTCCAGCCTCAAGGCGTCGACCTCCGCCGCCCCGGATGCCGGCGCAGCCACGGTCTGAGGCGGGGTTGCCTGTAGCCTGCCATTCTTGAACCTATGATCAGTAGCACCCGGCAATGATGGTGCCAAGAACTTGAGATGAAGTGATGACATGGTGAGAAACTCAGATTAACAGTGGAGATGGTGATGGAGGTTGGATTAGAGAGAAGGTGGACTTTAAAGAGGAGTGGGTGATCATGTTTTTGGACTCTTGAATGCAGCTAAAGGTCATTTTGTTCATGCTCAGTTCATAGTTACTGTCTTTTTACGAATCTGCCCTTGCCTACTTAATTGGATCAACTGTGGATTGCTGGGGTGTTTTGGGAATTACTTACAAGTTGTGGGGGAATGAATTGTGACCCAGAATGGCTTTGTGGCGGTGTAACGCCGCTTCCTTTGATTTGGAAATAATTCACTATAGTTATCTAATAATTTAAAACTTTATATAATAATATTTCATTAAAATAGAAATATTGCAATTTGTGTTTTCTTAATGTTCCAACTTGTTTTTTGTGGGAGGAGGTAGATAATAGATAGAGAGAAGTGATTGTGAACTCAGGTTAGGAGCCTTCCATCTTAAGGTTGTACAAATTAATGTATAATTTATGTTTTGTACTCTTCTAAGAGTGTTCTGTCCCAGCGACTACTCCTTAATCATTATTCTACTAAAGAATAAATACTCCACAACTCGTCTCTCTGTACACAATGATAAAAGTATTTTATCTATGATTAAGAGATCATAAAATTTGAAACTTTTCAGAATATTCGGAGTATAAATTTAAATAAATGTGTTTTTGTTAGGGTGAAGGACACGGTAACTCTCGAAAGAATAAGAACACTACAATCAAATATACAAAGACTACCTGACAAATATCTATTGTGTAAAATGTAAATGTAATTCTACATAAATATACCTACTTTTTAGAGAGAAAATAGAATATAAAATGTATTAGAGTAGAGATGAAAGAGACGGTTGGAACTCAACACTAAATTATTGTAATTGTAATGAAGAGTTGTAGGAAGGAATGACTCGCACAAAAGTGAAAGGTCAAAAGTAGAGATCGAGGCGCCTCATTTTGTTTATAATAATAATGGTAGGCATAATAATCAACTCAATTCAATTCCAACTTGCAACTCCAAAATATGCAGCGCCTTGGTTTTTGCCATACTCTCCCAACATCAATGATTTACATGCTTAAATGTGTTCCACAAAAATAGATTATTTATATTATACTCCCTCCGTCCCAAGTAAATTGTCCACATTTCTTTTTTCGTCTGTCCCACAATATTAGTCCACTTTCCTAAAATAGCAAATTCTCTACACTCATTAATAAAATATTCATCCCACTAACTCCCACTACCACTCACATACATTGGTTATCGTGCCCGGTCAAACGTGGACAATTTAACCGGGACGGAGGGAGTATATGGCTTCGATTATTCTGATTAAAAAATAGATTGCATATTTTTTAACTGTAAGTAAGTATCAAGTATGTGCCTTAGATCTGTACATAATTATTTAAAAATACAAGTGTCAGATAGTAATCCATGTGCACTACAAGTCATGACACACTTATTATATGGCAATCCTCTTTATTTTAAACACATTCTCTTTGTTCAAAAGTAAACTGGCCTCAATTTTTTTTTTAAAAAAACATACAAACTTTAAAAATAATTAAATAAAACTTAAGCCATTAATTATCAAACTTTAAACCACAACCTTCTAGTTTGTATATAGTTATATATATATATATATATATATATATATATATATATATATAAAGTTGTATTCAAATCTGAACTATATGTCCTGAATGAACAGTGACCATTTATCCAGCCATTAATCTTAATTTTTGGACGCCCCATATTGTGCCACATGGCATTTTTTAATTAATATTTTATTAAGTAAAGGGTAATATTGGTATCTAAGTTGTTAGTTTTGGAAATCCCTATAATCATGCAATTCATAAATTTTTAATATCTTTTTATTTTTTGTTTCTATATCATATCTAATCAACACAGAATTAACGTCTAAAACTTTATTTTTTATTCTTAATTTTTTAAGTTCATTTTTTTTATCTGCCGTTTTTCTTTTTCAATCATGGCGCGCGGCTGCAGGAGATCATGGATTGTGGGTATGGCCCCAAAAGAAGAGAAGATGACTCGCCGTTGCTTCTTGATTTTCCCATCGTTAGTTAATATAGGTGTGACAATATATATATAGTGGAAGTTGGCGGAGGAGACGGCGGCAGCTGGTGGGCCTCGCCGCCTCTTTGGTGGTTTCTGCAGAGCGTGTCCTTCCAATTTCTCTCTTCTGTTGTGGATTCCCCACTCCCTCTCTCTCTCTAATATTTTTGCCACATTATCATATTTTTATATATGTTGTACAAAATTAGTATTCTTGATTTAGGGTTCATGAACTGTTGTTTTTTTTTTAGTGAATGTCGAGTGGCTACGCAATGCTGGATGTAAGGCACGCAGATGATCGATCCGACCGTCACTTGGTGGATCGCCTTCACGAGCAGATTTCATTATTTTTGTGTCATATGCGATTATCATTGTTATTTTAGACGAGTATCATTATTTTTGAATAAATGTTTAATTTTTCGAATTCCTGTTTAATGAATTGATAATTATTTATTTATTTTTTACATTGTGTGAACTCAGTTAATATGTAGCATTGTACGCTGTTTATATTATCATTGTTAACTGTATTAAATATCATTTTATCAAAATCATCAATTTAATCTTAATTGATTTATAATACACCTTTAAGATCATTGTTATCTTTATTCAAAATCATTGTACGAATAATTAAAATTGTTTAAACATTTAACGATAATATATTAATGGAAGTTGATAGAATTTCCTAACAATGACACAAAAAGCTATAAACAATGACACACAAAGCCATGAACAATGATAACTATTAACTTAAGATTATGGAATAAATCTTGGTGTATTTTCTCTTTCCAATTTATAATGATAATAATGGAAAAAATTGCGGGGGATTTGATTTGGTAACTGAATCCGAAAAATCAGCATTTAATTTAATTCCATTTCAGTTTTTCCCGTTTAGGACTAATTTGCCCTTCAATGATAGAAGAAGCTAGCAACAATGATAAATGTCAACAGAAAATCTAAGACGTCTATTTTCGAAATCAATGGCTGGATTTTGGTCTCTGTTCATTCATGGACACATGCTCAGCCATGAATGCACCCATATATATATATATATATATATATATATATATAGAGAGAGAGAGAGAGAGGATAGATCATGTAAAAAAATTCCCCTGTTGGAAAAAAGAATGAATCGTGTCCATCAAATCTAAAAAAATCAATGGTTGATAATGAATCAAGCAACAACTAAAACGCAATCAAGCAACAAAATAATCAAGCAACAACCTGAATACAATCAAGCAATGTCGTAAATGCAATCAAGCATCTTTCTCACTTTCTCACGTTAAAAGTTTTCTCACTGTATCCGCTCCCTAT
>JAPKLW010001056.1:37824-73281 GCA_026898455.1 Plectranthus barbatus | reverse complement strand
TTTTCTCACTGTATCCGCTCCCTATATATATATATATATATATATATATATATATATAGTTGTAATCATATGTTAACCACTCCGCATATGTTACCTACAGACCTCATTTGGCGGTGCATTATCTAGACAAGCTAACTACATTATCTATGCAATATATGGTACATTACAAAAGATAATGTACAAATTGTAATAGATAATGTAATGCAAATAATGTATTACATTATCTTCGTAATGTACCATATATTACCTAGATAATGTAGTTAGTTTGTCTAGATAATGTACCGCCAAATGAGGTATGTGGATAACATCTGGGGAGTGGTTAACATATAAATGCGTCCATATATATATATATATATATATAATAAAGAAAATTATAGTTTATAGTTTTTGTTAGAAGACAAGGAATAGAAAAATGGTAAGAATAGGCAATCCACATTGTGAAGGCTTTTTCATCTCATACTTTCTGCTGCTGCTGATGTAGACTTGTCTTCATCAAATATCTAATATATATATATTTAATGCCACTCTATTACAACTCTTTTACATCTACTAAGCCAAATCGAATACAACTACATATATGTATGCATGTTGTTGCTGCATCTTCTTATTAAATGGTCTTCACAAGTGGCACGGCAAATCTATGTAGGGATTAGGGGAGGCCCCAGCCCCCTTAACCGGCATTTTTTTTTTCCATTTTTATAATATCACAATTCGATGTTTTGTTACTCAGATAGTCCGCCCCGCTCGTGAAGAAGAAAAAATAGAATAAAATGAAAGTATTGAAATTAAGGTGTAAAAAAAAATCAAAAATCAAAATTTTCTGAATTCGCCTCTAGATTTCACATTCATATTCGGATATGTTTATTTTGAAGAATTATCTCAAATTCTCCATCTTCAGCATAGTGAAACTGAAACTCAATAGTCCAATTGTATATACACACAACAAAACTGTCTACACCTCATTTGAAGGTTTATAATCCCACCCATATATTGCCCCCATAAACAAAGAAATTATGGGAAAGAAGAGATGCCCTAGAGTGAGTGAGTGAGTCCTCCTACAGAGTCGACCAATGAATACCCCCCAACCGGAATCTATACAAACACGACTTCAAACCTGGCACACGGGTGGCTCTCAATGTGATTCCTGAAACCCGAGTCGCCATTGAATTTGAAGGTGTACAGTGCTTGCCTCTGTGTAAGTCCCACCGGGTACATCTTGTAAATCTTGAGCTCATTCCCACCACGTATGCTTTCCGGCCTCTCGGTTTTCCAGATGGGGACGTGCTTCTGTGACCTGAACTTGTGTTGAACAGCATCGGACAAGGCTTCCAGCGTTAAATTGTCTGACCTGCATCAAGATGTTAAGACATCAGTACCAACAATTTAGAAACATGGCAAGCTTCAAAATGGAACAAGCAAATTGCAGACGTTGGCATTCAAGAATGATGAACAACAAAAGTTGAGTTGATTCATATGGGCAAAAAACAAACTTGTGTGTTCAAAATAAACCCATCACACACAGAAAATATTTACCTTAGAAAAATGGATTGCATTTCAAACCTCCCTCTTTCCCTGACATATATGTGATACGTAGTTTTCGCGCCACTGCTACACTTGCAGGGACGTTTCTTGAATTCTGGCCTCTTTTCATCTTTTTCTTGGATTTTGGTGGCCAAGTAGATGCATAAACGACATGATGAGTGCACTGCAGCCATGTCAACAAGGGCCTTAAAAGAATCGGATGGCCCCTCATATTTCCACCTAAGCATTAAACAGGCGCGAAAAAGGATGTCAAAAGCTATTCAATTAAGGCCAAAATGAAGTGTTTGAACAGGACAATGCACACAGCTGATTACTCGGACCTCAAAGATTCATTAAATGCACTTGCATTTTCAGCAAGGTATTTCATTTTCTTGGCAACAGAATTGACATCTTTGAGCTCCTTGATATGCAGCACTGAACCAGGAGCAGGAGCGAAATCTTGGATATTAGGGGCACCAATCACCACAGGAACAGTGCCTACCATGCATGATCAGTGCCCTTCGTCAGACATGAAATCCCGAATTAAACTAGTTCAAGACTCAAGAGCAGGGGCCAATCAAAAAGAATCTTGAGCAAGTACCATTGTATAAGTTTACAATAAAAATTACACACAGACAGGATTGTCCCCAAAGAAAGAAAATATTCCATATGGCAGTGATCATTGAAAACCACAACTTGCTTCAAAAGCTCAAGCATATATCGGCCTAAATCATTCATGTGCCAACTTTTTCCAGAATGACCCGTATCAAGTTGTTCCAACTTCCAGTTTCACAAATGCAAGCAAACAAATTCCAGAGATGGAAGTGCATTCGATATATTTCAGGGCACAGCAATCAGTTCGGTGAGCTAGGAACCAATCTTATCCCTCAGTTTCTAGTAAATAGATGGATATGGGTTACTTCCTCTCTCCTCCAATGAAAATACATACAAAATATTGAAATGATTATAACTTATTTACATATAATATATCAATTTAAAACTATTTTTGAAGATCATTCGATATTGCATATGTTCATGAGAAAAAATCACACAATATTATGATAATTGTTTGGTGTCTAATAAACACCATTGACGTGAACCAGATAACAATTTTTTAATCATAAGAACATAAGTGGAAATGTTAATTAGGTTTCACAAAAATGATATGTATGTTTTTATGAAATGCTAAACAAAAGTTGTTGTTTTCTAGAGAGCAGATATTTTAGATTGGTTCCAGTTCTGTTACAGGATGTGATTCTCAAACATTCCAAAACATATGCGTGCGTGCGTGTGTGTGTGTGAGAGAGACAGAGAGAAAGTGCGTAAATTATAAGTAAATACCAAGTATACATAAGCAAATCCTCAAACCAAAAAAAAAGAACCAATATGGATTCAATTTGTTCATCAACCACAACACTAAGAATGACGAAATGTAGTACTTTACCAGCAACAAGAGATTGGAAAAACTTTTCAGTAACATAATCCTCCTCGTTGGAATTCTCAAAAGCCAAGCTAAACCTATAATGCTTCAAAGCTTCCACTTTGTCCACTGAAAAATGTGCAGGAAAAATAAAGATGCTCACACAAATTAAAATAATAAAATTCCAAAAACAAACGGATGTTGAGCATAGTCCAAAGTATTTCGATAGTAAATAGATTAAAATATAGGTTTACTAATCATCCACAGATTCTTTATCAATTTTTGTCTTCATATTTTTGCATCTTAGCATTGAGCTAAATGAAAATAGTGTTATACAGTTTTCCAAATGATAGGTTTTCAGTGTATTTCCTAACAATGTAAACAATAATGACAGTTAGAGTTTCTCAAGAAACTGAAATTAAGTCAAGAGAGACAACAGAAGATTGATGGAGTTGTGACTTATGAGATTTCCCAAAGGAAGATCAATGGTAAATGGAAACTTATTTCTTATATTAGAATGTGTTGAATTCACATAAATTTGCAGCTGAAATTGAGAAATTACCTTTTCCATCACGATTTCGATGGCAGCCACCATAAGAATCAATTTTAATATTCGCATTCTCAAGTCCAATCAAAGCTTGCAGTCGAAAGTTCCTAGCCCCACAATTAGAAATGAAAGCAGCAGCTAAAGCACTTTCAGTTTTTGGTTGAACTGGAGCCATTATATCATATTCAGCCCAAGAGAAATATCCGACCGGCACATCTGACGAAAGACTGGTCGTCATTACAACATCATATCCCCTACTGTAATATGAGAAACATGCCACAATCAAATTAGTAAAAGGAGGACACAATATGGACGGCAATCGGGTTGAAGCTAGCCATGATATTCCAACTAGAACCAAATGTGCTATGCTTAGATATTCTATATTTATGCCAGCAGATATAGATATTAAAATGTCTGAAAATCCACGGAAATAGATAGGCACAGAATGGAAGAAGAAGCACAAAGCAACCACTTTATGTGCTTACCCACCGTCGTGCGTTGGCAAGATCATTCTCAGCATAATATGAAGCTGACTCCATTGACCTAAGGACAGCAGCAGTCCCAGTTTGCTGAGGCATTCCAAATCCGGCATCAGCTTTCTTATCCGGTTCGTACCCAAACTTACATCCAACAGAACAGGTTCTCCAATCCTACATGTCATACCATACAAGTAAAAAAAATAGTTGCACTAGACCTCCAAAATATGAATATAGAGTTACAGAAACTGCAACAAATCCACAACCAAAACGGATAATTGCAATTAACATAGACTGAAAGAAGCCAATCAAGGATTTTTAATTGGATTCCCTCGTAGCTAATTCAAATTGCAATGCATACAACTAATGATCTCATGAAATCTGGAATATCCAGTTTATCCGAATACTCTATTAATGCCTTCACATCTATCAAGATTTTCCATTTGCCCAAAACTTATCTGCAACTCAATTTTGGATTGTTACAATAAATGATCAACAAACAGCAGCACACATGTCATAAGAAACACAATAGCATCCAACATTCTGCAAAACACTTCCCAAATAAACCATCCACGTCCTTTCAGAACGATCAAGGAATTCAGCAGTTCCGGCAAAAGAGAATTAAAACTCGAATCCATCAACAAAATATTTACCTCTTCAGCCCCGTTTACCAAAATTGGGTCTTTATTGAAATCCCTTGAATAAGCCACATAGTCTTCGTTCTCCAACCATGCTTCACAGCTGTCGACATGCTCCAAGAGCCGCACGCGATCCGGCCCGGCATCTTCGGATATCTGGGAGGACGACGACGCCGTTCTGGTGAAGTGATAAAAGGAGTCTGCCCAAGAGTTGACCATGTCAACGTTCTTGACCATATCGAGACGGCCCAGAAACGCAATCTCTCCTATCACCACCAAACCCACCAAAATGGGCAGGAAATTCGACCATTTTTTCTTGTTAGAAAAAGAAGATGATGATGCCGAATACGACGTTGACGGGATGTCTGGATCGGATAATGCTTCGGGCTTGGGATGGGGATGCTGTCTGAAGTTAGCAGTAGCCATACAACTCGAAACTTTAGGGGAAAACCTGTGCCCAAAAAAATCTTTCAATGATCCTGACGAGGAAATTGGGTCTGAATGCCTCCGGAAATGGGAGTCAATGGTTGTCAATGAACCAAACGAGAATCTAGTGCACCCTAGAGATAGAAAGAGGGGGTTGCTGGATTCAATATTTTGAAGTGGAAGGAAGAGGGTTTAGGTATTTTCTTGAATTTTAGATATTTCTTAATTTTATTTATTAGGTTTTCCAATTTGGTTATCAACTAGATTTACACCCGCGCGATGCGCGATCAATACTAAATAAATAAATGATATTATATTTTATAATCAATAAGATCATATATACTTTACTACATAATTTTATTAATTATTTGAAGTCGTATGTAATTTTGTATTGATACAACAATAATATTAGTATTTATATATTTATAGATTTAGATCAATATAATTAAAGTTTTATTTTATTTTCCTCATGAAATTTATTTACAAAATGCAAAAAAAAAAAATTCTCACAAAATAATGAACTAAATTTTCTTATATGAAATATATATTAGTTTGTGTTTTTATTTTTTCACATATATATTAGTACATTTGAATGATACTTTTACTGTGTACATAAATGAGGATCAAGATCTAAAATTATGTTCGGTTCCACTATATAATTTAAGATTTAACCTAACAAAGAAAAAGTCATTTTCAGAAAAGGAAAAAATGTATGAATTTTATTTAAAATGATTATTATTTTGTCAAATATATTACAACATATGCATATTATCAAAATATATTAAAAACTACCAGTTTTGTAAAAGATATATGATAGGAGCCGATTTCCGTCTATGAAAAATTAACGTGGCATACTGGATGACATACCACCATTTAAAATTACACGACATCGTGCAAATATATTACAAACTATTATAATTTTCTCAATCGTATTATAAATTATATATATCCTAAATAAAATCTCATACTATCAAATTTATTCTTTTTGTTACGAAAACATATTTGTTTGTATTTTAAAATGTTAATAAAAATATAGTTATATTTAGAAATATTTAAATAAAAATATTTGACAATTTTATAAAAAGAAAAAAAATGAAAAAAATGCATATTTTAAATTTCCTATTTATTTTTCTCTCGTATCTCACTTTGCCAAACCAAAAAAAATAACTCTTTTGTTCAGCGAAGTGTGAGACCATAGCAAAAGTATAAGAAAATTAAAATGAGTGCTTTTCATATATTTTTTTTTCCTTTTTTATTTAATTTGTCAAGAATTTTTATTTAAACATTTTAAGCATAATTATATGATTTAAATATTTTAAATATAAATAAATATATTTTCATCATAAATTTAAAATAAATTTGATTGTTTTAAGTATTTATTTAAAAATATATATAGTTTGCAATATAATTGAGAAAATCACAATAGCTTGTAATATATTCGTAAAAATGACAATAATTTATAATATATTTGTACGATGACATATAATTTTAAATGTTGACATGCCACCCGTCAAGTCATGTCAACTTCTCGTAATCAAAAATTTGCTCCCGACATAAATTTGGAACAAAACTAATAGTTTGTAATATATTTTGATAAAATACATTTTTTATAATATACTTGAGAAAACCATAATAGTGTGTAATATAATTGATACTTTTTCCTTAAAAAAACTAAATTCATCATAACAAAATTATGATCAAGTTTTCAAAATATTTTGTTTTAAGATTCTAACTTGCAATAAATAAGATAACTCTTAAAAAACGATATTTATGCTTTTGAGAAATAAAGTATCACAAATAATTTTCTTTAAATTTTTATTAATATATATATATATATAGTATACCTATGTATTTTTTTAGATCAATACAATACTTTGTTAATATTAAATAAAAAAGGTTATAAATGATACTCCCTCCATCCCAGATTAATAGTCTCATTTGCTTTTGGCACAATAACCAAGGTATGTGAGTGTAGAATGGGTTGAGTGGAATTAATATTTTATTGTTGAGTGTGAAAAAATTATCATTTTTAGAAATGAGACTATTAAAGTGGGACGCATAAAAATGGGAAATGAGACTATTAAAGTGGGACGGAGGGAGTAATATTTTTTGGATGAGAAAATTTGGGTTATTAATTTAAATCTTTTGATATAGCCAATATTTCTATATTATTAATTTTGTTATAGAATCAAGTGGTTTAAAGATGTATAAATAGAGAGAAAATATAGATATATTAGTTAGAAAAAGAAAAAGTAATAAAATAATAATATGAGTGGTGATTTTGGAGGGAAAATGGCATTTTTGTAATTATTGCAAACATCTTGCTTTTATATATATATAATAGATTCGACATAGATTAGTCTAAAGTTGTTAAGTATTCGACTTTGGTGAAGAGAGTGGGTGGAGGTGACACCTAATTCACAACTTTCTCTTAATTTAAGGATTCCGTACATATAGATTAGAGATTCCAAATAAAGTTTAAGATGTAAAATCAGATATTTTATCACTTTCTTATTGGAGATCAAAATTTACTTGCTATTATGACTACTTCGCTCATAAACCGCCATTGCAATTACTAGTGTGGATTTTATTATATAATAAAATTATCGTTATTATTTCTTATTTTTCCCAAAAAAATCAACTTAATAAAAGCTAAAAGTTGGGTTGGGGTTGTGTTTTTGTGTGAGATATCTATAATAATACTAAATGAAAGCAGTCATAATACTGTTGAATGGAAAAATCCCGCTCACATAAGATCCATGCATGCAACTAATAATATAAATTAATATCCCATCAATCAAACAATATCTCATTATTCATAAAAATTTCCATAGTCTGACAAAAATTCAAGTGTTAGGTTTGCAACTTTAATTTGAATTTCAAATCTGCGAATCTAAAATGTTTTTCTGTTTATAAATATGTATCTTTAGCAATTTGAAAGAACAAGAAAACAAAATTCTCAATATATTACTGTAAATCAAAGAGTCATTACCGAGAATCTTCTCTTCCATTCAAATATCTTCTATGGGCTTCCTTGCTCCATAATTGCCTCGCCACTATCACCAACGATGTTCCTACATTAGAACAGGGAAGAAAGAGATTGTAAGAGATGCCTGAGAAGAATGGAGAAAGAGTTCGCCGTAGTCCCATCTCCCGTCCATTATTGCACAACGATAATCTAAACAAAGTCATAGATGGTGCCCATGTCTCCTATCTTGCAAAGCAGTGTACAATTTATTTCACTAAAAACTTTTCCAACCATCTCACATCTATCCATAGATGTACTTCATATCATATTAGAGTTAAAAAGTTTATATTTCTCATGTTTTTATTAAATTTCAAACTTACAAAGTTGAACCCTTTCAAAATATTGTCAGCACTATGCTTAGTAGCAACCATTGGTACTTGAAAAACAACTGCAACTTCTCCAATCCAGTCTCAAACTTAGCACTAAAGAAGATAAAGATTTGGCAACTTGAAGAACAACAACTACGTACAATCAATATATATTGCTTTTTCTATGTAACAGTTTCAAATCAATAAAAGAGAAAGGATTTGCACCTTGAAGGACAACAACAATCTATTTATTTCTCTTTCTCCGATTCCGCCTCAAATAAGCACAAGAAAGACTTTTCATCTCAAAAAATAACAACCACAGTCTATTTATTGCTCTTCGATTCCGAAATAAGAAAAATAGCTTTAAGGAAAGCATGTTTTGAGGAAAATGGAAAAATGGACAATAGATAGGTGAGGGCTGTGAGGTAATAAGGAAAAAGAAGACGAATTAAAATTCAAATTTTTGATAAGTCATGGGTTCTGAAAAGTTGATTTGACTACAGAGGGGTTATAATTGAAAATTTTGAAATTATTGACAGCTATATAGTAGGTAATGATTGTGATTGCTTGATAGTTGTGTAGTAGTAATTATTGTGAATGTTTGAAACTCAAAAAATAAATATTAGGTATGTGGCGAGGCCGGACAATTGAGTTTCAAATGATTTTTGTGAGATGTGCATGAAAAACTTGTTATGGGCGGGCAAAATTGATAAAATTGGTGGGATTGCTACAGGGTTGAACTACTCTGTTTTAGTATATTAAGTAGATAATAGATATGAAAATACTGAATTTACCTATGAAACTTAATTTTTTGTATTTATAGATTAAGAATGAGGAAAATGAGTTGCAAATTTCAAATTAAATTTGGTCTCCAGACCTCCAGACCAAAGACTTTGCGTGTTTTAGGATGAAAGATGCGTCAGCTTTAGTTATTTCTTCAAGGCAGAAATGACCACACATTTTAGTTTCTTAAATTTATTGGATTTTTCTTTATGGAAGGCGTGCCATGATTCTCCAATATCCAACAGTCTTCAAGCAGGAATAAAGTGTCGTGTTTTCGTCCATCCTCTTCCATAACTCTTTCCTCTGCGATAAAAGACATTCAAATTTCTGAGCATACGTAACTGATCCACTGCTTCATTCATCGATGGAGTGCCATCAACCTCCACTCATTCGACGGTTTTTCAAGACCATGATAACCGGTTTCCACCGCAAACTGGTCAGTGCCTCCGTCGTTCTTGCTCTATATTTTGATATGTCTGCTGCTTATTCTACCTTTTTTTTCTCCTTTGCATCTCTGTCAGTTTTGCTCATGAAATAAAAAATCACTCGTGTATGGCAAACACATTATGGATATTATTGCATAATTTCTGTGTTTTGATTTGGCTGCACAAAAAAAAAAGAATGAGAAAACTGTCTGGATTTGGTTCGTGCAGAGCTTGCCACCGGCGATTTGCAAGAAGTTTCCGCCAGGCAACAAAGTGATTTTAGAAAGCTCTCTCGGAAAATGGGAGATAGGTGTGTACAAGAATCCGAAAAATAATCTGATATGCTTTAAAGAAGGATGGCCGGAATTTGTCAGCCGCCACTCCTTAAGTTTTGCAGATTTCGTAGTTTTCGAACCCACTGCACAACCACTGCACTTCAAAGTGTACGTGTTCGACGCAAGCGCCTGCGAAAAGGAGTTTGGCGTTGAGACGGAGGAGGAGGCCCCTGAAGTGGCCCCTTATTTCGCGAGGATGATGTTGCCTGGTTATGCTGCCGAGAGGGCCAAAGTGGTGAGCTTATGCTACTTACTTCAACCTGTTGATATATATATTATAAATATGATATAATTTATGTCGAATGTGAAAATCCAGAACATCCCGTCGGAATTCATGAGGTCGAATAATCTGGGGAGACAGAAGCGTGTATGCTTGAGAGATCCAAGGGGGAGAACATGGATGGTGACTCTGGAGTTTGCCAACAATGATTTTCGGTAGAGAATGTGTACAGGGTGGCGTGATTTCTATGAATCCAATGGCCTCAAGGATGAGGATACCTGTATCTTCACACTCATTCGTCCCAAAACCACAAGCTCGACTATCTTTTTCGAGGTCACCATTCTCCGCGCTGCATAACTAGATCATTTCACTTGTTGGCTGTTGCTATTACTTTTTAGCTTTTTGTCGAGATCCATGATCTTGTAAAACGGTTTAGTTATTATATTTTGGCATTCCTATTCTATTATTGGAGTTGAATTCTCCTTTTGATTGTGACAACAATGGATAGAAAATATAGTACGTTTTCAACAAGAAGTTTTTTCAAGATTTTGATAACCGAAAACTGGTTGGTATTCATTCATGTCTTGATTTCTTTCATTAATTTTCTTTTTCTGCATTCTGTTTCATTAAAAGAACACAACAATTTTTGGGATGTGGATTTGATGAATAATTTGGAAAGTGTGCTTGTTTTGTGCTTTGATTGTTGAATATGCAGAGCCTGCTTCCAGCTGTGAGCAAGGAGCTAGAGACCAGATTCTGGTCAACCAGAATATTAAAAAATTATTTTTTCTCTCATCTTATCACTTTACATTAAAATAATATACTTAAGATTTGACAATATTACCCCTTTATAATATTTAAAGTAACTTTCTCTCTCCATCATTATGGTTAATTATGGATTCTCAAATTGTAATTTACGAGATAGTTACTATCAATTTAATTTGATTTTTAGATTTTTTATGAAAGTTAATAAATTTTTTAATCTTAAAGTTATCTAAAAAAAATTATTTTAAGCTAAATGATATAGATAATATAAACTTATATTTAGATTGTGAATATGGATATTTATTTTAATTAATTTTCAAATCTTAACAATTCAAAATATTAAGAAGAGACTCACAATATGATCAAATTCTAAAATGATATAATAAATTATCATATCTTTTAAAAAAATTTAATCAATTACATTACTCTACTAAATAAATATTTGAAAGGAATATAAAAATAAATAAACATTCGTAAATTAGAAAAACTAAAATGAAAATTCAACAAAGTTTTCTTTATAAAAAAAAATTCAGTACAACAACAAAGAGCCTCTTATTTGTGTATGTGTGTGATTCACCATAGTTAAAAATGATTAATTGTCTAAATATGATTCAATATGAGGCTTGTGAAATAATTTAGATAATCTTGAATTTTAAATTTAAAATGTGCCTAAAATCTGAATTTTCATATTTCAGTTATAATTATTAATGTATAGTTATAAACTCATGAATTAATATAATTATATAAATTTAGCTATTCAGCAAACAAACGCAGTCTCCTCGTCGCCGGAATAGACTCTTTATAGTTCACCTTGGAGCTGTCAGCTTGGCGGCAAGATCGCCCGTAAGACTCAAATATTGATCATATTTGACAATTGTATTCTTTCTTGGAGAGAAAGAATGCCAAAATTAACTCAAGAACAGATGTTCTGTGTCTCGTATTCACATGAGTGAAAAATGGAAAGCTTTGAAAGCCTCTACCGTTTAAGTCGTAAATTTAGTAGAGTTTGGGCAAGCTTGTGAGTTCGGTGTTAGGTGCTTGAATCTCTAGAATTCCTCGACTATTTATAGGCGGATGAGTGAGATTCAAATCTCTGTAGTCATTAGACACATTGGATGTTCAACCAATCCAATATTTCTGTCCTTTACGCAGGTATGTAGCCTTTCTCAAACGAAAAGTACTGTACATTTTCCCCTTTTTCTAACTACGACAGTGACTGTTCACCTTTATGTCAGAATGACAGTCTTTGGTCAGTCTGAGGAATTAGACTGATCAGTCCGAGAAATCTAGACTAAAGTCTTGGACTTGCTGACTTTAAATAATATCTAATCCTTAAAGTATGTACTTTGCAAGTGTTAATCCTTAGACAAATTTTTCTTGTCTCTATGCGCGGGGACTGAAACTAAGACTACATGTTGAAGCCGTCATGTTGGCTGACATCATCATTAGTTCGAAATCAATCCCCAGTCAGGTAAGTTTGAGACTGACGAGTTCCAAACTGTGAGTCCCAAAATGATGAGTTTCAGAATGGATGAGGTCCCAATCTTGTCAGTCCCAAACTGATGGAACCCAGACTAATCAATCTCATACTGACTTTCCAGTCTCTTGAGTGTTATTGCGCATCCAACTAATTCTTCGGTCTATCTTTGATTCAGCTAACGAATTGAGAATTCATGACCCGAAAAATTATTTATCAACTTAGGACGTCAATATCAGGTAACGAATTGATAATTAATCTTTCACATTCTCAATTGATAACAAAACTATCTTTAAAATCCCAAATTGATTATACTACAAATTTACAATATTTAGATAATATAAGCATACAATTAGATTATAAATATCAAGATTTATTTTAATTATTAAAATTTTAAGTCCTAATTGCTCCACATTTTATTTGAGTCCAAAGATTTACATTTATATAACATTATATTTGATTTTATATCATTTTAAGATTTTCATTAGCCACCTATTGTAATGATAAATCTGATAATCCTACTATAATGTATATTATAATTTAAATGTAACAAAGTTGAGTATTATTTATGAAATCCTACTATAATGTATATTAAAAGTTGTATTATATTATATAATATATTTCGATACATTAGGTCTACATTGACTTAAAACAATTACTTGATGTACTTAAATTTAAAAAAAAAATTATATTTTTTAAAATGCTAAATGTAATGATTCCGTACAACGTACGGGTGAAGTGCTAGTGATTAATTGTGATCAGAAAACTCTCATATTTAATCAAAGTACTGTCATTCTCCTCTGATACTCAATCGAAATCTTCTAATTCCGATCTAAATCAATTATTTTGATTGGAACACGCTATTCTTTAAACACATTCCTATGAATTCTTATGGGAATGCAGTGAAATTTCTCACAAGACTTGCACTTCAATAATTGTTCTCCATCTACTAATATATTAAAAAAATAGTTGCATATATTTAGGTCGTTATCACTTTCCGTCCAAAAAATATCACATCAATAATACTTTTGTTTTTGTATTTTATTTATTCAATTATAATATAAATATACAACAAACAATAAAAAAAGCTAGCAAACTTTTATTTGTCATTTTTTTAAAGGTAAAAACTTGCGTTAGACAGGCCTAAACAGTTTAGGCGGGTTTTATCCTACCCAAATGGGTTGACCCATCCCAAATAGGGTTTATTAATACCAATTAAGGTATATTATATGGATTTGGGTTTGGATTAATGGATAAAACCCGCCTAAATCGTTTAGGCCTGCCTAACCCAAGATCTTCCCATAAATTAAAATATTACAATTTACTAATTTATTATATTTAGTATTTTTAAATAATACAAGTATAATTTGTTTATGGTAAATATTTTAATTTTTTTTTGTAGGCTTTGTGTTTGATGTATTTATTTTATTTTGATTAAATTATATATATATGAAAATATAAAATAATTAAATTCATAATATTCTGATATATAATATTTGATAAATAAAAATTTATTTACAAAAAATTATAAAAAAGATGCAAATATATTATTTTTGTTAAATTTTTCTTAATATTAAAATAATATATCATGTATATAATTCGCGGGTGTAAATTTAGTTAGAAGAATGAAAGCTAAAAAGTTTGATTCTTTATAATTCATACTTGGCTTCGGAGGCAAGACTTCCATATTAAAATACAAAAGCAATCAGCTACAAAGGCACAATACAAAAAAAGAGATAAAAGCGTGATAAATAATTCAAATTAAGTATATCACATCCCCAAAAGCAAATTAGTTGAGCTGAAGGAATATCATAGTAATAGACAATTAGTGCAGCAAAAAGATCCCTACAGATTAAGATCTACAATGGACTCAACGCACTGCAAACAAAGATGTATTGGCATTTGGCAACATGAACATCACTCAAAATTAGAAAAAGAATCGTGTGATCAAAACAAAACAATATATACATTTGAAGTAAGCAACACACTGACAAACTCCAGCACTGAACCACCTAGCTCACAACCAATCTTCGCCAGGTAAAACCCTAGACCATTTACAACCCCAGCCACGTAATGCAGAGAACACGACATGACGGAGCTTCCTCTTCTTTACAGAGGGTAACTATATACAATCACTTTACATCTACAGCTACATCTATGTACACATCTACAGGTCAAGTAAATTATACCAAAAGTCCACAGGGTTGCATCCTTCACCATCAATACGCATCTGACTCACCTCAAAATGTCCACTTCGATTAGGCAATGCTAGGGAGACCTGAAAGCTTGCATTCATTCTAACCATCATGGTCAACTTTAAAAAGCAAAGTTCAAAAGTTTGAGACAGATTCACTATGAGTAGCTAGTTGTTTTCCACATGCAGAACTAATTGATGACTGAATAATCTGATGTAGGGCATTTCCTGAACGATGCAATCTGAAAAAATAGGCTCCTGGATCAAGAAGAGAACTAATGGTTTATAGCTCATAAAGAGACTTCAAAAATAGAATTCAACCCTACACATTACTTGATCCTGATGCAAGTCATCCCCTAAAGCTATCTTCAATCTTTTTGCTCGAGACTCAAAACTTAGTGCACTCTGATCGTCTTCATCCAAGAAATTTTGGCCTGTTTCCTCTGTAAGAAACCTAATAATGTGAGCAATTTGATAACAGAACAAAAAGCTATGTACATCTATAGAGCACGATCACATAAAAATGGAAAGAAAGTCAATATGGCATTTACATCTAACGTATGATAGCAAAAGCTATGCCATGTAAGGTATATATGACTTCCCATGACAGATCAGTAGCTACTTACCAATTGTACATGATTGTCAGAGGATTATGTGATAGTAAAGTTAATACTTGAGAATATGGGTCACCTGTTCTGAATTTTGAAGCATCTATTCTAGAGAAAGTTAATCTGTTCCACCATACATAGTCACGAAGAAAGTCAACAAAGGAAAAGAGGCGAGAGGAAAATCCTAGGAAGACTGACCTCTTTTGAGCATTCATAAACAGAAACTGATGAATGGAAGGACTTTAATTTTGTATGCTCAAGTGGACCCACAAACAGATAAAAAAACCATGTTTACTCACAAGCAGATAAAACAGACATCATGCTTTTTCTACCGCTGCGTCGAGTATTTGCTTTTCTATCATCCATCACACTTATCCAGGTGCAATGCAATGATGAATATCTTTATTCACACAAAATTAAACTAGAAATCAATAATGGAGAATGGAAAGCTCACATAATGACCAACAAACTCATCAGGAATTCAAATGACACCTTAAAAAAGAAAGACCAAGTTATAAAAAGGATGGTTTCACATCACCTCTAGTTAAGTCAACTAAATCGGTAAGCCTCAGCAATGCCGAAGTTTTGGTTGGTGATGGATGACAATGCATGCCCCTATGCTTGGAACGATATCTCCTTTTACTTTCAAGGGAAGCATGGGAATCAGCTGAAGTACTACCAGAAATAGGCCCACCAGCTGCACAGTTAATATTTTGCCAACAGTCATTCTGCAAAAAATATACGGGAAAAGAAAAAAGTATTATATAAATTTATTTATTTTAGAGTTACCCCAGCCGATTAGGAATATAATTCAAGCTTATTTAAGTGCTAAAAAAGGTGTTCATCAAACCTGTTCACAAGCATTGTGCACATTGATCAACTGCTTCCGAGATATAGTTGTGTCTCTCAAATTGTACCCTAAGCAATGTGCAAGAATAGACTTTGATTGGTAGAGCTGTTTGACAAATGACATTTCCAAATGATAGATAAATGAATTATGCTTCTCATTTGTCCATGTTGTGCATTCATCCTGCAGATGGAACAAATTGAGATAAATTTACAACAAATTTACAACGTAGATGAACTAAAAAGAAACAAGTTGCTAGCATATTACATACCACATCACATGCTAATCATATTGAAGCTTTTAACATACAATAAGTCAATACAAAAGATACAAGATGATAGGTTGTACTTTTTACAAAATCACCATAAAATTCATGAAAATTTGGGAGCCCTAGTACACCCAAATGGTCATCTGACATATTAGAGAGAGTAATATCGTCTACATAAATCACAGATATAGGATAGGAACGTATGTTGACGACTAATTAAAACATGAACATAGCAGTTTTTTCAATGGATAGACCTCAGCATCTTTAAATGGCTCCCTACACCACCAAATAGTATACCTTCTTCCCAAATAATGGCTCAACCATGCTATAAAAAATATGCCGATCTTTCCATTCTATTATCTAAAAGTTTCCATTAATGTTTCCATGCCAGTTAATATCTTACATACAGTTATAGTTCTTGACTAAATCATCGTAATATCATCACCAAATATAATCAGGTGTCTTTATTTGCTATAGAGGATATATATATATATAAGAGAAAAAAAATTAAAAGTCTTAATACAATAACATTGATGTCTTCATGATAATTTTTTTTTAATATGAAACTATATTTCCTAATTGGAGAATGAGTAATGGCTATGAAACTCCATACTTCATGATCTTCGGCTTCGCACATTCTATAAAGATGATACCTACTAATTTGGATGTACCCTAAGATCCAGTGTTCATGCTACATTGTCTTGTCGTTCCAGTTTCCATACCTCAGCAATACCAACCATAAAATAATTTCCTCCTTCACATGCCATATCAGACCACAAACCTAACCTCATCCAAAATTTTGAAAAACACACACACAAATTGGACAGTTGCCAATTAGAGAGTTGATATTGTTTCCTTCCCGTTTACAATCCAGCCTAGAGCTTGGTCCCACAAACAAGAATCGAATGAAACACTGAACATACACCTAAACTGACCAGCATATAGTTAGAAAAAATAGTGATATCATATTTAAAATTACGAAATACAAGCGAGAGACTAGATTATTTGACGAATGTAGTACAAGTGTGTGTATGTGTTGAGAGGGAGAGAGGTGGCACGGATAATAATCTACTTCACAACTTAATTCATTTCATTTCACACCATTCCAAATACTAAAAATCACTACAACCATATTTATCGACACTTTAGTTATCTAAAATTTCATATATAATTCCTAATTAATTCTATCTTAAATTCTCAATAAATCCTTCAACACTTTTCTCATCATATATTTACTTTAATCCATTATTCTTTGATTTTCTAAATTATTCTAGTTATATCAATAGCTACTTAATTTATAGAATTATCATTTTCCTTGATATATCAAGTTTATTTCCAATACATATACTTAGATAAGCTCCTGCGCATCCTCAAAATTGAGAAAGAAAGACAAAACACATTGATCAATCGGATAATCATGAAATCGAGAGTAATAAAACGGGGTTCATTACCTGCGTCACAGTCACCAAACTACGAAACAGATCTTTGCAATTCCCAGCAGTCAAAGACGACGCGTCCGAGTTCGACCGAGTCAATAGTTGGTTGCGACCAGTGTTAACCGCCACCCGTGGCGGAGTTCGACGCTCCACTTTGGAGTCCAAACCTCCTTCCATGAGGAGAAGATGAAAATGTGGATTAAACAGAAACTATCTGGAAAATGAGGATTGCAGGTGAGGAGAAACCCTTGACAGGAAAATTTGGAATAGAAAGAGAGAGAGATAGAGTGAAGACTCCACATGGAAACGCTTTTACACGTGTCAATTGTAGCAGTTGAGCGCCACGTCAGAGCGACTCCGATAATATCTCCAACCTGAGCCATCCAGATATTTATGTTCCAGCAATGGCGCGTGCGCTTCACGTGCCACGTTCTTTGAAATAAATTTAATTCCATCTAGATATTCTCATAATAGAAACTCAAAATTGTAGTTTATTGAATACAAAAGAGATGTTTAAGTCACTTATGCCTCAAGTTAGAGATGAGACATTATAAACAACTTTAAAGATAAGGGTAGGTCTTCATCTCCAGTCTACCAATGCTATGTTTTCTTTCCTTTGAAACTCTATATCTTATTTAGGGATGTCAATTTAGCCCGAAATCTACGGGTTCACCCAATTAACCCAAGCAAAAATGTGGGTTAGATTCGAAATATTTTAGCCCGAATAGCCCGGGACCGAATAACTCGAGGCCCGATAGGATTGAGCCCGAAATCCAACGGGTTGGCCTGATTAACCCGATTAATTTTTTATTAATATATTTATTATAATTATAGTACTAAAATTTACCTCTAATATTAGAGATCATATTTATTAATTAATTTTCAAGTTATATAATTATATTTCGTTTAAATAGTATTCAATATATAGTTAAGTTTATTTATTTTTTAATTTAAAAATATTGCTAAAATAAAAAAAAATGTGTTTTTAATAGTTAAATTTATCATTATCTAAAAATTTACAATGTGTTATGCATTTTTTATAAAAGAGAAGTATTATTTTAATTATTTTTTATTATTTAAAATATAAAAAGAGTGAAAAAATATTAAAAATAAAAAATAATTAATAAATTCATTGGCCCGATGGATTAGGGTTAGGGTCAAGATTTTTTAGCCCGAAAAAATTCCAACCTGATTCAACCCGGATCGATTAACCCGCAGCCCGATAGGGCTGACCCGAAACCCGACGGGTTAGCTGATTGACATCCCTCTAATCTTATTACAATGACAAATTCAGATTTTTTGTACGATTTAATGCAGTTTCGATTAGTCATGTACCACTGTTAAATGTTTTGTTAGATCTCATTTTTATTTTTTATTTGGTAATAACTTTTATAATATACTATATTAATTGAGAAACCCTAGTCTACTCATTTGGATGAAAACATTGTGGGTCATGGCAGAATTGAATTAATTAAATATTATAGTGCCTCAACAGCATCGATGATATTTTAAAGTAGAGCAAGATATTTTAGGGGTGTGTAATGATAACAGACAGTGTGATTATCCGTTCAATGTTTGTAATTAATTTATTAAAATTATTTTTCATGATTTTGGCCAAATGAAAAAAAAATGTTCAAATAATTTACTATGTGTAAAATATATGACCGTTTATATATATTTTTTAGCATGTTTGCTGATCATGCTCATATATGCGACATAGTAAAAGTTGGCGGATGATAATAAATTTGGTATATGCAGTTAACTAATCATAAATGCCATAGTCCATCGATTATTTGGTTGTGGGCGACACTAATTAGTAAAAATATTTTTTAAAAAAAGTATCCAACAATGTATCTACAAACATCCAAGTAGCTCACAAGTAGCTATGCTCATTTACACCCATAATTTCAATATAGAATAAAAATATAGACAATCTAATCTATATGATTGGAATAAAAAGATTAGAGTGATTCCACAAAAATTATGAATTATTAGTTGTTGAGATATATAGATAGATATGGCATTATAGATACACATATATTCACATATATTTAGATAGATATTAATGCATCTTTTATTCCTTCTAGGGTTAGGGTTTTGCATAGATATCTTTTATTCCTTTGTATATATATTAGCCCTAGGAGACGTTGTATTCATTGAGTTCAATGAGAATTTGTACCACAATTCTTATATGGTACCAGATCCAAACTTGATCAAAACAAACTTTTGCATACGCATACACATCAACTCCTCTCTGTTCTCATGGCGACTGTCGACGATAAGGTTGTAAATGACGTTATGTCACCTTATTATATCGGTCCTTCAGATAACCCTAACCATGTATATGTCACGGACGTCCTCAACGATGGGAACTATGGTCATTGGTTCGAGGAGATGAGCAACTGTTTATTGGCCAAGAATAAGTTCGGATTCATTAATGGGTCCATACCGATGCCCGACGAGAAATCAGCAGATCTACTTCTATGGAAGCGCTGTAACGCTATGGTGAAAGGATGGCTAGTTGTAGCCATGGACAAAGAGATTCGGAACAGTGTGAAGCACACCAAAACTGCTCATTAAATCTCACTACAACAAATAATAATATAGACAACGCAAATTTCGCGTCATCTATTGCCAAACTTTGCGTCGTGTATTAACACGTCATCTATGCTGAGACGCTAATAGACGACGCAAAAATCGCATCGTGTATATTTACATAGACGACGCAGAATTCGCGTAGTCTATAACATAATAGACGAAGCAAATTTTGCGTCGTCGTGTGTTGTGCATACACACGACGAGATTTTGCACGTTGTTTATACATGTGTAGAAGTTATAGATGACGTTTTTTGCGTCGTCTATGTACATATAAACGACGCGAATTCTCACGTCTTCTATAGTTTTATAGAAGATGGAATTATTCGCGAAGTCTCTTTTATTATTATATTTTTCCGTCTATTGCAATTTTTTTTCCTGTTAATCCTGATTATTCATACCTCTTTAACTATCACATAATGCCAAACCATTCTGAGAGTGAGCAACAAATATAATGCTTATATATCAATTAAATTCAAAAACTCAAATTACAATCAGTAAACAAAATAAAGAATTCAAAAAAACAAACATATGTTGGTGGCATAAAATTTCTTTCAATGTGTATGTAAGTTTCAGCCTTCAGATTCACTACAGGGCTCAATCACCACAAGCCACCTCGAATGCTATATCCGAAATCGAACAGGCCAAGGAAGGGGAGGTCTGCATCTTTTGCATAGGATATGATCTTTCAGGCTTCCATTCTCCAACTCATAAACCAGACAGGAAATTTCTGGACAAATTTAGCAGTCGTGCCAATAAGAAAAATGCCTGGAACATAAAAGAAAAAAAAAAAAGAGATTCAAATCCATGTTATGATGAAACACCGTGATAAGTCGTGCTAGCTACTAATAACAGTAAACGCAATACACTCTTTCATACCATGTTTGTCTTTCAAAAAATTATATAATCTACAGCCATAAATCTGAAAGAAAATGATGCACCATACTACGACAGAAAAAATCATAAATGAAAAGGTTTCTGACCATGAAAGTTTTATAAACCAATTGAATTCCCCTAATTTCGCAAATCTGTGTGTGTGTTTAATTATACAAATTGAGCCAAACAAAATTATAAATTTTGATCAATTTCAGTAATCGCATAATCTATAATTTGAAACACTGATGAAATTAATCACAAAGCTAACAACTTGGCAACAAACACACAATACCAAAAAAACAAAACCAAAATAAACAGTTAAGAAAATCAAAAGTAACGAGTTGCAGATGAACTAAACCTTTCAAAGTGAAACCCTTCTTTTCAAATCTGCCAATAATTTCACCAACCTGAATCAAAGCAAACAAGTTCAGCGAAGCAAGCACAGTTTCTTGCTACAAAATTCTAGATCCACTACATCACAACTATTACAATTGAATTGTTGAACCAAATCCATTTTTCAACTTAACTAAAGTAGAAAATAACAAAATTTGACTGGCTGCAACTAACTCAACCAGAAAATGAACACAAAACTTTAGAAAAAAAAAGAATAAAACACAAACCAGGTTTCTCAAATCACAATATTCAAAATTAACATCATTATATTCAACTCACAAATATACAAAAAGAATATTCTCAAATATTGAACATCTTCGTATTAATCATGGTCAATAACACTCACAAATATTCCAAAATCAATCTATACCCCAAAATCACCTAAGGATGCTTATGAGTTTCTCATTTAAGTTCACTAATAAATATAGTAATCACAATATGCCAAAGGTATCAGTTCTTGCAAATAGTGCTTCCTAGTTTTTTTTTGTTATATTTATTGCAGCTCCATAACAGTGGTGAGGAGTGCAAGAACATAAATCATTTATTTAAGGGAATGTCTCAGGTTAGGCACGCCTAAAAGGTTTAGGCAAATTTTATCTATTAACCTAACTCAAACCCATTTAATATACTCTAATTGGGGATTAATAAACCCTATTTGGGATGGATCAATTATTTGGGTATAGATAAAATCCGCCTAAACCATTTAGGCTCCGCCCCCCTTCTTTTTTTTTTTTTTTTTTGTTATCCATGTCTGCTTTTCACTACACTCATCTCCTACATTATAATAAGTTATTTGAGCTTAAATTCCAAGACCATGAACAATCACTGCAATAAAACTTTAACTTTTACTTCACAAAATTTACAATAGTGATGGTAGAGTTATTTACCCCAAACGCCCTTCCACCAAATTCTTCCTCGCTTCTTTGCTGATGCGAAGGAAAGAGGAGGCAGGCCTTTTTGGTTTGTTAGGACCATCATTATTCTTCCCTTCATTCCTCTTGTTTTCTGTACATACAAAATTTATCAACAATAAAAGTCTATAAATATAAAAATCTTGAATAAAGTGTTAGTTGCATAGCAACTAGCTTCTGGAATCGCATTAGCTTTTCCTCATTTTTCTTAACGTGCAAAGTTTCGTCCTCCTTCCTTTTTCAAAGCCATCTCATCAACAATCAAGTAAAAGCCATTTTAAAAACCATATATTCGTGGCGAAAGCAAGTTTAAGCCACCAAAAGGCGAAAATAATTTCATAAACGCTCTTAATTTATTATGTTCTTGCACTCCTCATCACTAATCTTAATCTTGATAAACTTGAAAACATAAACGAAACAAATCTTGTCGTATATGCTCACCAGTTTTCTATTCTCAACCCAAAATTCCTGCTAATACAGAAAAAAAATAAAATAAAACTTGAAAAAAAAAAAACAAAAAACATCAAAGCGAGGGGAAAATTCAAAATAGAATAAAAACCAGAAGAAAGATAATTGAAGTTCTTTCACACAATAACCAATCCAAAATCCTTTTGTTTCTCTGCAATTAGGGCGCGATGGTGCTGCGGCAGTGGTGCAGGAGCGAGTGGCGCAGGCGCAGATTTTCTGCGGGGGCGACGGTGGCGCACACGACGGTGGCACAGGCGCGGCGGTTCTGTAGTGGAGACGGTGGTGCGCGCTGCGGTGGCACAGGCATGGCGTTGACGCAGGCGACCGTGTGCAGGGGAGGATTTGGGGAGGGTTACGGGAAGGGGTTTTAGAATAATGATCAATTAATTAATTATATGTGTTGAAAATTATAAACAACACATTAAAATATCAATAAAAATAAAAATAATAAAATAACAATACATAAATAACAACAAATAAATGTAAGTGTTGTTTTTTCGATAATTAGACAAGACATATGTAACAACAGTATAATAAAAGTGTTGTCTTTTAGCGGATTATTATGATAAAAGACAACACTTTTATTTATAACAACACCTTTTAGGTTTACGACAACACTTTTCAGCGAAAAGTGTTATCTATTCAATGTTGTTGTTCCCTGTTTTTCTTGTAGTGCTAGAAACCCTCTGCTTTCAGAATACTAGAATGAAAAAATAATAATCCTATTTACTTGCAATTGGAAAGGGTAATTTTAAATTCCTATTTACTTCCCCTTAAAAAAAAACCTATTTACTTAAGGAGTAGTTTAATTTGCTAAAAAAAAATAGTTGAATAATATAGACGACACGTATTTTCGCGTCGTGTATATGGAAATAGACGGCGCTGTATTATCGCGTCGTCTATTTCCAAATACACAACGCGAAAATAAGCGTCATCCAGTTGCACATATAAATAATACTTAGGAAAATACAATAACAAAGACGACGCGGTGGAATGCGTTGTCTATATGGGTATAGACGACGCGAAATATTCGCGTCGTCTATACCCATATAGACGATGCATTCCACCGCGTCATCTATCAGCGCCCATAAAATAGACGACGCACTTACGCTTTCGCGTTGTCTATATTGCGTCGTCTATTAACTTATTTGTTGTAGTGTCTGGAAGGATTTGGAAGAACGATTCGACAAGGAAAGTGCACCGAAAGCATATGAGTTAAAACGAAATCTTACCCTTACTCGACAAGAGAGATCATCGGTGTCTGCTTACTATACAAAACTCAAAAGAATTTGGGATGAGATTGATGTCGTTTCCGCCACTCCAAGATGTACTTGTGAAAAGTGTACATGCAACATGCCGAAACTCTTTGCCAAGAAGGTAGGAAGAGAACTAACTTACAAATTCTTGATGGGACTTGATGACACCTTCAACACCATCAGAAGTCAAGTTTTGAGCACTACACCGCTGCCCAGTCTCGGAGTAGCATACCACCTCATGGCAGCGACACGGAGAACCTCCTGACCGACGTGAAATTAACAAAGGACCTCCTCAATGTGGAAACTGTGGAAAACTTTGGTACACCATAGAGCAATGTTATGAGATCGTTGGCTATCCGGAAAATAGAAAAGGGAACAAACATTGGAAAAGGAAGGTGACCGATTTGTAAAGAAGCAGCAACAGACTCACAAAGTTGCCCATGTCGACGCCAATGTCGTGAATGACCCTAGAACAACTGACACAGTTGAAGGAGTTCTTAAACTGCAACACGAGCAATCCAGGTCCGAGCCCTGCGGTGAATATGGCGGGTAAGATTGACATATGTGTACCTTGGATTATCGATACAGGGGCAACATAACATATCTGTCATGAGGAGAATCAATTTGAAGCACTCACTAGACACAACCGCAGTATCGCAGTGAGATGCCCGAGTGGTGACACGGCCGTTGTGGCTGGAGTTGGTAACATTAAGCTACCAAATGGCATCAGCTTTAATAGTGTTCTCTATGTTCCTAGTTTTCAATGCAACCTTATTTCAGCGAGCAAACTTACCAAGGATCTAAATTGTGCACTGATCTTTTTACATGACTATTGTGTTATACGGGACTTAGTCTCGAAGAGCCTGATTGGAGCGGGTAAACATCGTGATGGTCTGTACCTCTTAGAGCCGGTCAGCAACACTATATGTGTCTTTTCTACTATGACTGATGCTGAAACTTGGCATAGGAGACTGGGGCATGCGTCCAAGGTCAAGTTGCAAGGCATCTGTGAGGTGACAAATAGAGTTTGTGAGTCCGGTATGAGAGCTAAGCACACTAGATTACCTTTTAATTCCTGTTCTATTCAAACTACTAGTTGTTTTGAGTTGATACATTGCGACATTTGGGGTGGTAATAAAATTCCATCGTTTACGGGAGCTCATTATTTCCTTACTATCGTTGATGATTTTAGTAGAGGAATTTGGGTGTATTTGATGAGATTTAAATCCGAGGTCAGCAAGTATCTTAAACTGTTTTGGAATATGGTGAAAACACAATTTGGAAAGATTGTCAAGAAAATTAGGACGAATAATGGGGGTGAATTTCAATCGCATCAAATGTTGGACTACTATCTTGAATTCGGAATCTTGCTTGAGACTTCATGTGTACACACACCACAACAAAATGGGGTAGTAGAGAGAAGACATAGATATATCCTTGAAACAGCTAGAGCATTAAGATTTCAAGCAAACCTACCTGTCGATTTTTGGGGCGAGTGTGTGTTAACTGCTTTATATCTCATAAATAGACTTCCTTCCAAGGTGTTAGATCATCATACACCTCATGAAGTTCTTATGGGAAAGAAACCGAGCTACAAACACCTCAAGGTATTTGAATGCCTAGTATACGCGAAAGACACTAGTAAGATAAATGATAAGTTCGCAGAAAGGGGGAGACATATGTAGGCTATCCTTTTGGACAGAAGGGCTACACAGTTTTTGATCTACAAAGTAGGCGGATATATACTTCACGGGATTTGAAGTTTGTTGAAGATGTGTTTCCATATGCATCTAGTTCAATTAACGTGGACCCTGCCATTACAAGGAGTGCAGAAAATTTTGATGATGAGGGATATGGAGAAGATCCGAAGAACCGACTCCTGAAGATGAAACCGCCATGCACAACAATGACAATGTTCCTAATACTGGTCTTCAACATAGTGAGAGAACCCGACATCAGCCAGAACATCTAATAGAATATGAGGTGAACCTGCCGAGCTCTATAGACCTTCACGACCCGACTCCAGTGCAAGCTCTTCGACGGTATATCCTTTAACAAATTATGTCAATTATGATAGATTTTCTATTACTCACAAATGTTTTCTAGCGAGTCTTGATGCTAAAGAAGAGCTACGAACGTTCACTCAAGCTGCAAAATCACGTGAGTGGCAAGAAGCAATAAAGAAGGAGATCGAAGCATTAGAAGCAAATGGAACATGGGATTTAGTCACCTTGCCAGATGGAAAGAAAGCTATTGATTCAAAGTGGGTATACAAAATAAAGTACAAGCCGACAGGCGAAGTGGAAAGGTACAAAGCCCATTTGGTCGCAAAAGGTTTCACACAAGTGTCGGACGTCGACTTTCGCCCCTGTTGCTAAGCTGGTGACGATGCGATGTCTCATCGTGATAGGGGCTAAGAAGAATTGGATCATCCAACAGTTAGATGTTAACAATGCATTTTTACATGGTGATTTAGATGAAGATGTCTATATGAAAATTCCCCAAGGATATGCAAAGGATGGGGACAACCGTGTATGCAAGCTACGCAAGTCATTATATGGACTACGACAAGCATCGCGGAACTGGTATCACAAGTTCACAGGAGCACTTATAGGCATGGGGTTCAAACAATCACGCGTAGATCCCTCCCTATTCACTTACAAAGAAGGAAAGGTCTTCATTGCGGCATTGATATATGTCGACAACGTCCTGCTAGTTGGAAACAATGAACAAAAAATCCAACATATTAAGGGAGTCTTGGACGAGAAGTTTAGCATAAAAGACCTTGGTCCTCTAAAATATTTCCTGGGTATTGAAGTGGCACGTTCCAATCATGGTATTGTATTAACGCAAAGAAAATATGCCCTCGACATACTGAAGGATTGTGGGATGGAAGGTTGTCGGCCTAGCATTATTCCGCTAGAACAAAATGCACGCTTCGATCCTGAAGATACAAGCCCGCTGGTAGATGCTCAACAGTACAAGAGGCTGATTGGGAGGTTAATGTATCTCACAGTGACAAGGCTGGACATTCAATACGTAACAAACATACTTAGCCAATTCTTGTCTGCGCCTAGACAGTCGCATCATGACGCCACTTTGAAGGTGATTCGGTATATCAAGGGGACTGCAGGGAAAGGAATCTTCCTACATGCGGAAGGAAACTTGGAGCTGGAAGCTTATTGTGATTCGGATTGGGCAGGATGCCCAATGACGCGATGATCTCGCAACGGTTATGTTATTAAACTTGGAGGAGGTTCGATATCTTGGCGAACTAAGAAACAAAATGTGGTTTCACGCTCTTCACCAGAAGCTGAATACCGATCCATGGCAAGCACAGTAAGCGAGATCATTTGGCTCTGGTGGTTGTTAGGTGATTTGGGAGTAAAACAGCACGAGCCAACACGTCTCTTCTGTGACAATCAAGCGGCACTTCATATTGTAAGAAACCCCGTATTCCATGAACGAACCAAACACGTGGAGATGGATTGCTATTTCGTTCGTGAAAGTGTAGAGATGGGAGAAATCGAGCCATGCAAAATAGCTTCCATGGAGCAGATTGCAGACATTTTTACAAAATCACTTGGTTCGGACCAACTCAAATATTTGTGTTCCAAGTTGGGAGTTCAGAATCTTCATATATAGATAGATATGGAATTATAGATACACATATATTCACATATATTTAGATAGATATTAGCACATCTTTTATTCCTTCTGGGGTTAGGATTTTGCATAAATATCTTTTATTCCTTTGTATATATATTAGCCCTAGGAAACGTTGTATTCATTGAGTTCAATGAAAATTTGCACCACAATTCTTATATTAGTAAAAGTTATGAAATCAAGATGAGGTCATCTACATATCATGAGCATTAATTCTAAAATTTCAATTTCAATTAAAAAATAATAATTAATTGTTTAAATATGAGTCACTATCCATATCTCTCTATAAGAAACTCATTTGCATTCGAAAGTGGTTCACCAATTCAATGTATATGTATAAATGCATTTTCTTTAAAATCTACAATTAAAGATTAGTGGCGGCAAATATAAATATTTTTTTAAATATTATACATTAATTTAAAATTCACGCACTTTCAATATTCTAAATACATCTTGCTCATAAAAAAAATATATGTTGATTGCAATTTGAACGGCGTAACGGTAAGGCTTGCTGGTTTTATGCTGAGATAACGAACATTATAATGTTGTCGGATGACTCGAAATTTGCACTTTCGAATTTGAATAGCACTGGTCATATACATATATAATATATGTACGTAATTTAAGCATAGTCATTATATTTTCGATGAGCAATTAATTGGGTCAAACATTAATCTTCTTTGACTGAACCCATTTCTGCATAATAAAGTAGTACTCCCTCCGTCCCATTATATTATGGACGGAGAAGTGTGCACAATAACCAATGTGCATTAGTGTAGAATAATTAATATTTTAATGATGAGTGGAAAAAAGGTTGCATTTTTAGGAAATGAGACTAATAAATGAGACAGACCGAAAAGGAACATGGAACTAATATGATGGGACAGAGGGAGTAATTTTTTTTTTCCATAACAAAAATCAGTTTTATTTATGCATGCACTGAGACGTATAGTCTATATAGTTTTTGTGAAACAACAATATAAATCATTAGATGGTAGGTTCATAGAATTTTGAGATATAGATAATTCTAGAGGTGATTTTAAAATTATATTTACCTTTAAAAATCAAGTTAACATAATATCATAATGATGACTTTCGTTTCAAATTAGGGTCTCACTAATTTAGTCAAAAGAAAATTCTCATTATTATAAATTAAATAACAACTTCCCATTTCTTTAATTTAAAGCGAGTATATTTGGTCAATATCATTAATCCAATCACAATATAATGATTTTCTTTGAATCGTCCGAATTTGAAGATTAAAATGCCTCTTGTTTTCCTAACCAAAAATACGAAAATGGTCAAAGAAAAAGTTAGCCTCCAATCAAAACGACTTAATTTAGTGTGTGTTTGACTGCACGGATTATTTATCCAAAAAAAAAAAGAACTCAATTTTTGTTTTTTTTTCGAAAAAATTAAGATACACTCATTAATGACTACAATTCTAATCTGACTGCCAAGAAAGAAAAGGACAGGTATATACACATGCAATCCACGTACATAACGTGAGTGCCATATGCAATCATTTTATTGCAATACGTCTCTTCTAATTGTAAACAATAAGTTTCTTGAAATTTACTACATTCAAATAAAATATAGATCAATCAACAAATAAATTTGATTTGTTTTAATATTTCATACAATACGACAACGGCCTCCCTCACAATTCCCGAGAACTGTTTAATCCGATCAAATTCAGCCCATCCCCTGTGAGTTTTGATAATCAAATTCAAATTCTACTTGATCCAACTCTACATGTGAATTATAATTAAATTTGAATTATGGTCAAAGAAGTTTCGAAAGCAATTAATTATGCAGAATAAAATGTCATATACAATATAAACCCCATGAATTAGGGCAAAAAGAGTTTGTTTATATGCAACCATTGTAATTAGCTAAATGACTTGAATTGCAATTTTGCAAAATGCAGCAAACAATGTTCCAATCATAAGTTAGGCGGCGATTGACGCACCGAACACGCCACCACCTGCGCCCAATGCCTCAATCTCATTTTCACTATCTCCGGATCTTCACCTATTTAAAAAAATCAACATTAAATTTATTTATTACCTAGATTAAAAAATTGATCAATATTAAAAACTATACGCAACAGTTTCAAATTTCAAATCAATATCGTAAAGCAGGATTTGAAAGCTTTTTAGGTAAAAAAAAGAAATTAGATAGCTGAGCGAGGAGAGGACTATACCTGGATCGATAAACGAGCGAGGACTGTCAAAAGAGGGAGAAGCCGAATCGCAATCCGAAAACGACGCCGAAGAAGAGCGGGATAAGCCAGTACTGAACCGGCGGTTCACCGCGTGGTAGAACTGTAGCGCAGGGAAAGCGGAGGAAAGTTTCGGATCCAAATCAGGCGAATCAAAATTGAATCCTAACTCGAAGCAGGCGCGCAGCTCCTCGAGATCGTCGTCAGTGACGCTGCGGCCACGCCGGGTGCGGTGACTCCTGCGGCGATTGGTCCACGCCTCGTCGCGCAGGATGTCTGGGGACCACGAGTTCTGCTTGTAGAGTGTCGGCGGGTCCCGGCGGCGGAGGCGCTGCTCTAATTCCGACATAGGAAGAGGTTGCGCCGCCGCGTGGGGACGGTGGGAAATAATTTCGTTGGATAAATTTATTTTTGGAGGCGAGCGGGAATAGTGGGATCGAGAATCAGGGGATATTTATATAGGTGGGGGTGGAGAGAGTTGTCAAGGGGTTGTCTGACGTGGATTGTGGGGTCGGGTGACCTTATGTAGGGTCGCCGCAACCTGTCGCCGCCTATATGTATAGTAGGATTAGTTCATATTCATGGATGTGCGGGAATATTCTCGAGCTGTATCATTCTATCATTGTCTATGAATTATTATATTACTAATATATGTGTATATGCTTTATCATTCAATTTATAACCGCTCATCTTAGATTTTATTAAAATCCTAGTATATTCTCAATTTATGATTTTTGTTTGTTTATTTTTATTATCACAAATGGAGGACATAACTTTTACAATAAAAAACTATGATTAATTAAAAAAATGATGGTATAAGCTTTAAACATCTAATTTTCAAATATTTTATGCATAAATTCATTCATCATTAGCGCCGCGCATCATTGGACGCATTAAGCCCGCATTATAGATTCTAAAATCTAAACGTTAAAAGTGAAATGTAATATTTAATTTAAATAAATTCATTATTTAATGAAAATAAATGCATTATTACTAATATTGAAATATATTATTTAAATGTATAATTTCATTATACCTTTAAAAAAAAAATCATTGTTCGTGTAGTTTCAATATAACTCAAGAAATGACTTGATGAAGTGATTTGGGGAGTGGGATGAAGAGTCTAGGATCGAAGAACTCGAGGAGTGTGGTATCTCTATAGGCTATATATGTATAGAAAAAAATTGTATTTTATCATATTATATTTTAACTATTTCATGGTTGATTTCTTATGAATATTTCTGCTCTTAGAGAGTAGACATAGAATACAAATTCAAACCACTACAAATTTTCGTGTTATTTATTTTTTGTTTATTATTTGTTCACAATCATTTTAATTCACACCAATTATACGGTACATCATTTATATTAAAGTCTCACAAACATAAACCGTGAGATGGACTTATAGTAGTTGGTTGTAAAAATTTGAATAACATACAACTCGTGTTTCTCATTTTTTGTGATGTAGAAAATTATGAACTCTTCAGCATAAATTAATCTAAAAATAAAAATAAAATAGTTGAATAATTGATGAATAAATGACTATATAAATTTCCGTAAGTATAATTGTCTTGAAATAATTTCACATGTATATGGTTCCTTGGTTTAAGTTTATTATAAAAAATTCAAAAAAGGGCGTAATTTGGGTAATTAGTTATAATTCTATCAATTTCTCCTCGATATTTTGTAAAGCAATGAAATCAACTGAATTTTCATCCACATAATACATCCTCTAATTCAACTTTTCATATTACATTCCTTATTCCATCATTAGATAACTAATTTTTATTTAATTTTATAATTCATTATAATTTGGATTAATTTTATATGTTATACTCATCCCACTCAATTATAATAGATAATATTTTTAAATAATTAATTTTCAATTTTTAACTAATATTTAATTATTAAAATTAATTGATTCATGTTAACAATTATTAAATTTTAAAAAAAAAAGTGTAACGCCATTATGGAACATAGGATTTAATAAAATTTTCATGATAGAATTTGAAATTTCATATATAATTACTTTGTTGGAACGAATTATGGTAATAATAATTTTAATTAGTTCTTAAAATTCCTATAATCTAGTTAGGGTAAAAGTACTTTGTGGCTGGAGATTGACCCGACCCAGGCCCAACGTGAATACCTTTTTTTTTTTTCTTTTTTTTTTAAATAAAAAATTTAAAAAAAGCTTATAGTATTACTTTTAAACTTAAATAAAAAAATAATAAACCTGAATGACTAAAAGTAATTTGCAGACACTGATACCACACAATACACAAATACTACCTCCGTTCGGCTACAATAGCCCATTTTCATTTTGACACATTAATTTTGGAGCTAGTGTTTAATAGTTAATTGTAGTTAATAATAAAATTGACAATCATACTTAAACAAGTTAATTACGATTGTCAATTTTATTATTAACTACAATTAACTATTAAACACTAACTCCAAAATTAATTTGTCAAAATGAAAATGATCTATTGTAGCGGGACGAGGGGAGTACATTATTATCAATTCATAGTAATTATTGTCAAGTTTTATGACTTACGTTTAAGTTTTATAATTTCCAATTATCATTTTCATCTGAATGTATGTGTTCAGTGTATCTACTATAGATAGTAGTTTGAAAGTTACCAAATCAAATTATCAATAATACTTTATAGATAAATCTCATATAAATAATAATAATAATAATAATAATAATAATAATAATAATAATAATAATAATAATAATAGTAATAATAATAATGGATTTCTCCCTGTAAGGAAAAAGGAAGTGTACCAATTACACACATTAATTGGTGATGTTGAATCTATGATACTAAATTTGGATTTGATTCGTACAGAGTAATATAACTGAATCTAACGAGACAATGAATCCCAAATTTTATTGGTCAAATTCTAACTGAATCTAGTTAGACAATGTTTACTTATTAAAATTTTCAAACTGTTAGATAATAAATGGGCACGATGAAAGTCCTAGTTTTATACTAACTGAATCTACTAATTAAAGTGCTTCAATTATATAATCTCATTTTTTATAATTGATATTAAATTTAATAATAATTTAAAAAGACACTTTTTAATTATTATGAAAATAAAAACAAGCAAAATTTAGTTAAATGAGAACATTAAAATCTAAGGATGGGTATGGTTCGGTTTGAACATTTTGAAGAGTAAAGTATTCAATAAATCAATAGTTATAATTTAAGATTTTTACAAACAAACCAATCAACTAATTATTTTAAACCTAACTAGCCAAAACATATTAAAACATTTTGGTAAAAACTTGCGTTAGGCAGGCCTAAACGATTTAGGCGGGTTTTATCCTACCCAAATGGGTTCACCCATCCCAAATAGGGTATATTATATGGGTTTGGGCTTGGGTTAATGGATAAAACCAGCCTAAATCTTGGGTTAATAGATAAAACCCGCCTAAATCATTTAGGTCTGCCTAACCCAAGACCTTCTCAAATATTTTTGTTCGGCCAGTTAAACAGTTTGAAAGCTTATTGGATTAAACAATGAAATGTGTATATCGTTTTTAAATATTAATGTATGAATGATGAAAATAAAATTAATATAAATATATTTCGTCTGTCAATAATTATAAACATAACAGAAGTTATTAATAAATGAGGTTGGGGTTGCAAGAGTGTTAGGAATTATTGTTAGTAATTCATTCCTTAAATATTGTTTTGATGTGTCAAATATCCCACTAGAATAGAGAGTTTCTAGCTTATGATCAGTTCATGCTTGTAATGTCAGTTATAAGAATTATCGAGTTGTAATGGAGTTGATCAAGCAAGTTTGAGAAGAAGTTGAGCTACCAGCAAGACTTCACCAGCCTAGAGCAATGGGTATTTGCTGACCGAAAAGCCTTCGCCAACGAATCACCCTATATTCAAAGATTGCTAACTGACATATCACCACCAATAATGAGTGACCAACAATTGTCAACTAGCAAGCACGATTCCCAAAAACAAGCAGAGACTTCCCAACCAAGACAAGCAAACAATTTACAAGACCAGACTTTAAGTGTGAAGAACTTAGACTTTGTGATGCCAAAAGCATGTTCGTCCAAGGAATCTACCATCAAATATTCCTAGGATTGGTTGGAGGCCGTTCTGACACAGTCTGCATTTTGACCTACCACTGCCATTTGATTGGACTCCTTCCAATATGTCTCACAACGAATACAAACGACTAAATATTTAGACATTCCAAAGAGCGCCCATAGGTAGAGGTTACAATCAACATTGAGAAGGTTGCGAATACCATAAACAAATTCCAAGAAGGTGATCGATCTGACGAATACGAATCTGCATCTTCACTCTCTAACGAATTCTCAAAAGCTATCAACTTCCAGATTCTAAAATTTTCAGGCTGATTTTATCAGCTTTTCGTGTTTCTTCTCGAACACAAGGCTCTATGCATCTAGCAATAGCTATTTATGCTTTCTCACTATCTGAGTAAGAAAACAACTTGGAGTTGTCACTTCTCCAGTGGCAATTATCACGAGTGTATACAGAAAACATACGTTATTGAGAGGAACTAAAACTCTCACGTCCAATTTGAAGGCCAGGTGGTGTGCCCATACATCAAACCTGAAGAAACTCTAGATTGTGAAGGACTTGGCGAGTGCGCAAGTGGACTGGTGGACACGACATTCATCAGCTAGCAATAGATCGTTTACATCTTTGTAATCTCCACCTAAGTGTTTTTAGACCACACATATGAAGAGAGGATGTAGGACGGTTTGGTCTGAACCTCTATAAATTATTCTGTTATTTACTTTTCTTTAACTTTCGGCATTTGATTTAAAACCTAACACATTAAGTGTTGGAGTATTACTGGTAATTTGACTAAGTTATATTTTAACCTGTTAAACAACCATTTCTCTAAGTCCAAGTTGGTGCAGAACAACCATCTTGGAGGACCAACCGTAGTAAAAGTTATCTTCCGATGTGCTCACTAACTCTGATTTGGGACCAACAAAGAGAGAAAATATTAGAAATTGATTTATAGAGGTTCAATTTAAAAGAATATAAACGTCGGATATATATTTCAATATAATTGATATTTAGCTTTCTTTCAAACAATATTTAAATATCATTATTATATGCAAAATATTTTATATATACAACCAGTTTCACCCTTCAAACTATCGGCAAAACTAAATCATCCAGTTTAAAAATTTTCAAACTGATCTCGTCAATTTACTTCTCTCAAGCTAGTCAAACCAACTCAATTAATTTGATTTGACACATTCAGTTTAAATGTAAGAAGCAATAATAATAATAATAATAATAATAATAATAATAATAATAATAATAA
>JAPKLW010001056.1:0-37814 GCA_026898455.1 Plectranthus barbatus | reverse complement strand
AATAATAATAATAATAATAATAATAATAATAATAATAATAATAATAAAGATATTAATCAATTATAAGATGCCAAAAAATGAGAAATTTATATTTCTTATTGTTATTTATTGATGTAGGGCATTTTTATAAATATATTGTTTTTTAAATAAGTTTTAATATGGTTATAAAATTATATTGGATCATATTGTAGAGTCTAGACACTAAAAAAATTCACAAGTAATCAAATCGCGCCACGTAGATTTAATTAATTAATTATCAATTTGTTTAAAATTTGAAAATTAATTCAATTAGTTTTCCAAGTTAAATAAATAAAAATTATATTTTATTTTCTATCCAATGGAATGTGACATGTGGCAAGCTCACTTGACATGAGAAGCATGTGATCATAACTCAACAAGCAATTGGAGTGTGACACCTAAACCCTAAACCTCTCCATTTTTCTTATAAATAGAAGACATAATTGAAGAGAAAAGGATAAGTGAAGGGTGGATAAATTTGAAGAGCTCAATGTTGAAGGAATAATTCTCTAAAAAATTCAAGGCATATCTTTGAAGATTCAAGGTGTTCTTCGGTATCTCCAATGCATTTTTCATCAAAAGTCAAATAATTCGTACGTTTAATTCGGAATCAAGGCTCATAGCCCCTGAAGAAATGTTATTAACCCTCCAAATTGTTGAAGAAAAAGATTGAAGAGTGAATTCAAGAAGAATAAAATGATCAAGCTTCAAGTCCATGAAGAGCAAGATCAAAGTTCTTCAAGAATCGTCATGAAATGATATTTAATCAAAAACAAGATGAAAATCCTTTGGATTAACATTATAAAACTTCAAAGATCAAATTCAAGAGGATCGACAGAGCAGAATTCTGTTGAAGTCTTCGAAAGCAACTCAATCATCAAGTTCGAAGAGAAGAATCGAATGAACCAAAGAGATAGGATCCACAAATTTATACTCTTGATCCAAATTAAAATAAAATTATATCCATATTCGTGTTTATTTAATTAAATACAATTTTCGTGGTTACAAATTTCGGCACGCCCATAGGACCATCTCTACCTTTCATCTCTTCTCTTAATCGGGAATCCAGGCTCAAGTATGTCTCAGACATCGAACACCTCAAGATGCGTTGGTGTCATTACAAGAAGCATGACAAGACAGACACTAAAAACTCCAAGGCCAACTACTTCCGATGATGAAGTTCATTTCTACAACTTTAACGAAAAGGGTGACACTTCCTTGTCAGTGATGATGATCAATGCCTCAACCATGGAGGAACAACTTGCAAGCTTGAGAGAGCTTGTGGAAAAGATGAGCAAGCAGCTACGCGAGCAAAATGTTGAGATTGCAAGACTCAAATAGGAGAAAGAAGAGTCCAGTCGTATGAATAATGATGAATACGAAGGAAATAATGATATGTAAACACCTCTTAAACAACAAGAGGCTAAATCCACAACCAAAGGTTTATCAGTTTCCTCTGATGGCTTCATTCAAGTAGATCAACAACTCAAGAAAATCATTGAATGAACCTTAAAGACAAAGTTTGAAGAAAGCTCCAAGCCATTGTTAGCTTTTCTCTAAGCCATACACCAAAAAAATTGACAACTTGAGAATGACAACGGGTTATCAACCACCCAAATTACAATTGTTCAATGGGAAGGGAAATCCTAGACAATATGTTGCTCACTTTGTTGAAACTTGCAACAACGTTGGAACGTACGTAGATCATTTGGTGAAGCAAATTGTGCGCTCTCTAAAAGGAAATGCCTTTGACTGATATGTGGACTGTGAACCAAACTTTATTGATAGTTGGGGGCAATTAGAACATGAGTTACTCAACCGCTTCTACAGCACAAGAAGAACAATCAGCATGGTGGAGCTCACAAACACCCGTCAATGGAAAGAAGAGCCTGTAATTGATTACACCAATCGATGAAGAAACATATGCCTAAATTGTCAAGACCGTTTGTCTGAGACTTCTGCAACTGAAATGTGCATCTAAGGAATGAAGTGGGGTCTTCAATATATTCTTAAAGGGATTCAACCGAGAACTTTTGAAGAACTAACTACTAGAGCTCATGACATGGAACTAATCATGGTTGCAAGCAAAATGAAAGAACCTCCAGTTCGAAAGTTCGACAAATTTTAGGAAAATAGAGATTTTCGAAGAGAGGGTGAGCCGTCAAATAAACCATTGAAAACAGAATCCATGTTAATTAGGGCAACACCTATTGCATTTCAAAAGAAGGAAATTGACAAAGAGAAACGGAGACCTCCACGAGAAAGCATGCCAAGAAAGCTAACTTTGAAGGAAATGAAGCAAATGGAGTACTCCTTCTCAAATTTGGATGTGCCAGGGATCTTCGATGATCCACTCCAAGTAGGACTCATTGAACTACCGAAAAGGAAATGTCCAGAGGAGGCTAATCAAATTGACGATCCCAAATATTACAAGTATCATCGCTTAGTTGGTCATCTTATACAAGATTGTTTCATATTCAAGGACAAGGTGATGCACCTAGCCCGCCAAGATAAAACTTCACTCGAGAAAGAGACTGCACTTGCAATACAATCACATTCAAGACTGATAAGCAGTAGGAGAAAGTTTGAAGCTGGCAGAGAATCATTTCCTTCCAAATGAAGAAATCGCAAGGACAGAATCTTTACTTGCAATAACATTCACCAACGACGACTTGGAACTAGACTCAGATTTCCATAATCGGCCTTTGTTCGTATGTGATTATACTCGTGAACAAAAAGTGAATAGAATACTTGTGGACGGAGGATCTGCAGTCAACATCTTGCCCTTACGCACTTTGAAGAAGTTGGGGATCACCATGGATGAACTTTCATACAGTTGATTGCTGATTCGAGACTTTAACCATGAAGGACAAAGAGCTCTTGGTACAATAGTCTTGGACTTGTTGATAGATGACATGGCAACTATAGTGTTATTTCACGTGATCGAAGTTAACATATCGTACAACATACTCCTTGGCTGACCATGGTTGCATGAAAATGGACTTGTCCCCGCAACTTGGCACCAATGCCTCAAATATTGTTAAGATGGTATGGTAAAGAAAGTGATTGGAGATAACAATCCTTTAATGGAGTCTGAGTCACATTTTGCAAATATAAACTACTCGATAAGCAAAAACGGAAGCAAAACCAATGAAAAGGTGGAAAATGATAAAGGCAAAGCTTCACTTGTGAAAAAAGAGTCATTGGAAGGCTTGACGCTACCTTTGACAAAGATCGATGCAAGCAGGACAATTCCAGCACCACCTCTTGAAAGGTTTGTTCGACCAGTTCATGGCAGTATGGTTGAGCATGGAGAAATCTCGAAGCGAGAAATCACAAAGAACTCTGGTCCAAAAGCATTTTCACTCTTTGTCAAAGCAGGGTATGGCTCGAAGTAAGAAAAATGCAGCAATAGAATAGCAAGCAAGCAAGTCGAAAGGATCAATGTCAGTCAAAATTTTCGAATCCAGGTTGCACCTTCAAGAAAGGATTAGGATTCACTCCTCAAGCTTCAATTCACATAGCTATTAAAAGAGCCAATGTCCACTACATCATTGAGGAAGAAGGGTCATCAACAGAAGATGTACTATGTGGCAGCAAGAAAAAGGAGTTGCGAACATCGGTGTTTGAAAGATTGGGTCCTCTTAAAAGCCATAAAGGCAATCATCACAGGTCGAAGTTAGCTAAGGCAAAAATGGATGAGAATCTCAGTTTGCGAAGCTAAGAAGTTTGATCCCTTCTCGCATGAAGAGATAAACAACATTGATCATGTTATGCGGAAAAGAATTGAAGGCAAAGAAGTGAACTGTCGTTCTGTTACGAGTCGCTAATGTTGAAGATGACAAAGAAAGTGTTGCATCATCAAGAAACCCAACTTCAAGTGAAGAAATTGTCTCTTCGTATTTCATCAACTTGAATGAAGAAGATGCCAAGAATGCTCCTCACCAGCTTGAAAAAATCGATATGTTTGAATCAACTTGGGAAGTTTTTGACGCGCAAAAAGAATCATGTAAATACAAAAAAAAAGAAAAAATAAAATAAAGAGATACGAAAAAAGAGAGAAAAAAGATGAAAAAAAGAGAGAAAAAAGCAAAACAAAAGAAAGACGGAAGACCCAAATCAAGAAGAAAGCTTCATGACGCACGAGCCTAAACTGCTTGTTACTCCTGGCCTGCATGAGTTTAAACTGTGCACGGTAGTCCGCCCAAATCAAGAAGAAGAATTCATGACGCACGAGCCTAAAATTCTTGTTACTCATGGCCCGCATGAGTAGAAACTATCTATCAAATTCAAATCAAGTCAAAAAATTCCTTGATACGAGTGTAAACTATCTAACAAATTCAAATCAAGTTCAAGAACTCCTTAATATGAGTATAAACTATCTAACAAATTCAAATCTAGTCCAAAAATTTCTTGATACGAGTACAAACCATCTACAAATCAAATTTAGGAACTCCTTGATATGAGTATAAACTATCGAAATGGTTGAGACTCGTTCTCTCATATTTAAGTCATTCAAGAACAAGTCTCAAGTGGGCAATTTGCAAACACTAAAAGATTCACAACGAATTAAATCGCGCCACGTGAATTTAATTAATTAAATATCAATTTATTTAAAATTTGAAAATTAATTCAATTAGTTTTTCAATTTAAATAAATAAATATTATTTTTGATTTTCTATCCAATGAGAATGTGAAATGTGGCAAGCTCACTTGACATGAGAAGCATGTGATTATAACTCAACAACCAATTGGAGTGTGACACCTAAACCCTAAACATCTCCATTTTTCCTATAAATAGAAGATATAATTGAAGAGAAAATGATAAGTGAAGGGTGGATAAATTTGAAGAGCTCAAGGTTGAATGAAAAATTCTCTCCAAAGTTTAAGACATATCTTCGAAGATTCTAGGCATTCTTCATCATCTCCAACGCGATCTTCGTCATCCCCAACGCGTTCTTCATCAAATATCAAGCAATTCCTACGTTTGATTCGGAATCAAGGCTCGTAGGCCCGAAGAAATGTTATCAACCCTCCAAATTGTTGAAAAAAAATAAGATCAAAGAGTGAATTCAAGAAGAACAAGAAGATCTAGCTTCAAGTCCACGAAGAGCAAGGACGAAGTTCTTCAAGAAATCGTTATGAAATGACGTTTAATCCAAAAACAAGGTGAAAACCCTTTGGATTAACATTATAAAACTTCAAAGATCAAGTTCAAGAGGATCAACGGAGCCAAATTCTATTGAAGACTTTGAATATCGCTCAAACATCAAACTCAAAGAGAAGTATCAAAGAAACCGTAGAAATAGAATTCACAAACTTGTACTCTCGATCTAAATTAAAATCAAATTGTATCCAAATTCGTATTTATTTAATCAAATACATTTTTTGTAATTACATATATAGCCTTCAATAAGGAAGTATCATTTTGTTGGTTACAAGATTTGTGAAGAAGAATTGAAAACACTGTAAGTAATTATGTCTAGTACAACAAGTTTTTACAACTATATTTGCAGGTATTGCTAGTACGAGAATAAATAAAAGAAATTAAATAAATAGAAATAAAATGGAATAAATCCCAGCCGAGTCGAGGAAGCCCTCTTCCCGCAAGACAAATTCGCTGACGTAGTGCTCGTCTAACGGCAGTTTGTCCCCAAATATAAATGGCTTCGTCCTTTACGAGGCAGCACCGCAAATTGCAAAGGCTCCGGCAAACTGAACAGAGGCGAAACTGAGTTGCAAAAGAACAACAAAAAAGATGCAGCAATATGAGGGAAAAGTTGCAGTATCTCTGGCTAAGTGAGCAGTCTGAAGTCGGATGTTTGGGGAACAAGAGACAAAACAATGCATGCCTATTTATAGACATGTCCACCCAGGGGGAGCATCCCTCAGCATCAATGTTGAACCGTTACAAGACATGAGACACGGAGTAATCGACGCCATCAATGGAGCCGTTACAACTTTTGAATGCAATTTCATCATGTGTAAAATGCGTTCAACACTCATGTGTGTAATTCCCCATGTGCAAAATATGGTGTAACTGTCCACACTCAATTGCAACACGTGGCTGACTCATCAGCCACGTCAAATGCAACGTGTACACCACGTTGACTCCTTGTCATTTCGTGGACTCATTTTTCACTCACCGGAATTCAGTTTTGAGAAAACAAATATACCACGATCATCTACACTTCGCGTAGATTATATTGGTAATATTCAATTATGACAAAATTAAATATTTCATATCGGGAATTTACCACAAAGTACCCAAATTATCAACAATCCCCCCCATGAGTGGAAATGCCAAAATGCATGATGCATAGCCAACTCAGTTTCGAGAACTGTTAATGCACCTGAACAGGTAGCTTATGGCTTTGAACTTTTCATCTTCAATGTTATCGGGCACACTGGCTGCTTAGTGGTAGGGATACCTTGAACTAATCCTCCATCGTGTGTACCGAGACAACTGTAGGGATTTTTCAGTGAACCGAATTACAAATCTAAGTGAACCGGATCGATTTATGGATATTGCATACAATCATAATTCACAGTAAAACCTAGCATGCTCCTATGAAATTAATTCGAATTATGGATTGAGAATTTATCGTTATTCCGTAGAGTCTGATACGATCTTTCGCATTTGAATATCCAACTTTAATTCAACCACGCGATTCGATTTAATCTGCGGAAATAGAAATTAGAAATCTAATTTCTAAATTAAATCAAAAATAAAGAAAAACAAGAAGGAAGAATTCTGTTCTCTAGATCAGATCTTCAGGGTTGTATCTCAATGCTGTTCAAATCTGCTACTGGTGAGGATTCCACAGATCTGTAGTTGTACAAGGCCAGAACAAAAATTCCCCTCCTCTTGCACAGAGTCGTCGCCCCTCTCTCTCTCTCTGCCCTAGGATTTAGACTGATTTTAATAATCTCAAAAGTGTGTCTAGGGTTTCCAGAGAGAGATGTCTATTTATAGACCTAGGGTTTCAACCCTAATGGGCTGTTGGGATCAATTCAACATATTTAATTGGGCCAGTCCTGGGACCTGATGCAAATAATAAAGTGGGCCTATAAATTAATTAATTCCCATGTCCACAATCCAGGACACAATTAATTAATTAATATTAATTCTTTTTCACCACAAAATTAATACTAACCTACTCCTTTATTACCACGTTATGAGAACGAGATGCATTAATTGAGAATCCCCATATTTAAGGTTACCGGACATTCATTAATTAATCGGAGCTTCTGACAAGTTCTATCTACAATTAATTAATATCTTATTATTCCTGAGTAGTACCACTCAATCCTTATCACTCGTGCATGAACTTAATCAGCCTACAGGACTTTGGTACAGTGAATGTCATTGAGCTTCTCAGGGAATGACCCCATCCTATTACTCGGATATGGTTACCTAAACCAAGTCTCAGGTGGTACTACACGAACTGCTGCTACCCAAGGTGCGGATATACGAGCACGTTACTCAGGCTCTCCACCACCGCAAGTCAAAGCAACAGTCAATCCGTGCAAACCCCTGAACCTTCGTTAGAGTTTGGACTCAATCAATAATGAGATCTTGTATTCGCTGATGTCAGACAAACGAATACATCTAACTGCGGTCCATCAATACGCCACCCCTGCATACCAGCATGTCAAGTAACCAAGACAGGCTACTTATTCCGACAATGCCGCAACCATCCGGACAGACATTTCCTCATACGCTGTCTCGGCTGTGATTAGATTTATGTCTCACTAGGTCAAGTGATCATATTGTCTTCTGCGATCTACAACACGTCGTATGATCGTCCCTATTGGTGAGACAAGAGGATAACATTATTACATACATGTAAGATTGTTTGACAGATAGGAGAAATAAACCGTTTTATACTCATTATAATAAACGCTTTCAGTATACAAAACCCATCAACAACAACATTGAAACATTGACATTTCAACCTCTATTCGTTCTCACGTTTGGTTCCGTTACAGGCCATGGACACCCCCTTTGGTTTCATAAGTGTGCATTTGAAGCGGCCCCCACTTCCGCTTATATAGGTGACCACCCATTCCGAGCATTCCTGCCTAGCTCAACCATCACGAGGTTTTCAGGAGTCATTAAAAGTTACTTAGGACTTAACCTATACCACATGCAGGCTCATAACACCTCACATGCTATCTTTTAGGGAAGGGTAGATAAGTTATTTTCCAAGGCATCGCCACTAGAAAAGACATTATCTTGTCGGTGTTATCACTCGAACTTGTGTAGTTTAGTTGTCCCATCGAACCTAGTTCTTGGGATCTCCAATCATCTAAGTTGGGTATCCACTACACTCATTCATAATTTGGAGTTCAATCTTATTCCCTATAGCAATTTACACATTTGATCTCAGTTTAACCCTTTGGTTAGCGGATCCGCAAGGTTATCAATTGATTTCACATAATCAATGGATATCACACCATTCGAGATCAATTGTCTAACGGTATTATGTCGATGACGTATATGTCTCGACTTCCCATTGTACATATTATTTTGTGCACAACCAATAGCCGCTTGTCTATCACAGTGAATCATCACTGATGGCACATGCTTGTTCCAACAAGAAACATCCTCTAGAAAGTGTCGAAGCCACTCCGCTTCTTCTCCTGTTTTATCTAGAGCGATAAACTCTGATTCCATTGTGGAACGAGCTATACAAGTTTATTTTGTGGATTTCCACGACACTGCCCCCCACCGATCGTAAACACGTATCCACTTGTGGAGTGGGAGTCATTTGAATCAGAGATCCAATTTGCATCACTGTACCCTTCAAGTACATCTGGAAAACTTGTATAATCTAAACCCAAGTTAAGAGTATACTTCAAGTATCTCAAAACTCTCACAAGAGCCTTCTAGTGATCACTACTGGGATTGCTCGTGTATCGGCTCAATTTGTTCACCGCATATGCAAGATCCCGTCTAGTACAGTTAGTCAAATACATTAGACTATCAATGACCCTTGCATATTCCTCTTGACCAACAGGGTCACCTTTGTTTTAACAAAGTGAACATTGAGTTCTAACGGTGTTTTGGCTGGTGAACTATCATAGGCATTGAACTTCCTTAACACTTTCTCAACATAGTGAGATTGTGATAGGACAATTCTATTAGGTTGCCTTATGATTTTGATTCCAAGAATCACATCAGCCACACCCATATCTTTCATGTCGAAGTTCTTCTCCAACATTCGTTTGATATCAACAATCACTTGTTGATTCCTACCCATGATCAACATGTCGTCTAGATAAAGGTAGACAATCACAAAATTCATTATACTTGAATCCATTTGACAACATCGCATTGTCAAACCGAACATGCCACTGCTTGGGCGCTTGTTTAAGACCGTATAAAGATCTCACCAATTTGCATACCTTTCTCTCATGTTCGGGTACTACAAATCCTTCGGGTTGATCCATATAGATTTTTTCTTCTAGCTCTCCATTTAAGAAAGCCGTCTTCACATCCATTTGGTGTATTTCGAGATTGTGCAAAGCAGCAATCGCTATAAGCACCCTAATGGACAAGATCCAGTCACAGGTGAATAGGTATCGAAGAAATCATCTCCCTCCCTTTGTTTAAAGCCTTTCGCCACAAGGCGAGCTTTATACTTATCAACCGAACCATCGGCTTTATACTTTTGTTTAAGGATCCCCTTGTATCCTATGGGCTTACAACCTTTTGGGAGATCGACCGAAATTCAAGTATGATTTTGCATAATTGAATCAATCTCACTATTAATGGCTTCTTGCCATAGTGAGGCATCGGGTCTAGCTAAGGCATCTTTAATGGTTTGAGGCTCATCATCTAACATGTAGGTGATGAAATTCGGACCAAAATTTTTAGCCACTCTAGCCCTCTAACTACGTCGCAGTTCTTCCTCTATAGGAGTAGAACTAGTAGCCTCTTCATATGTCCTTTTACTAGACATAGTCGGTACATCTTCCTTATCTTTACAAGGATAGATGTGTTCAAAGAATATAGCATTCCTTGACTCTATAGTGGTGCCTTCGGTCACATTCGCATTCCTTGACTCAAAGCACACCCTATAAATATGCAATCGATTATTTTAGGTCCAATTGCAACTTGTTTGGGTAAATGTACTTTGACCTTTGCTAAACAACCCCACACCTTTAGATATTTGTAGGAAGGTTTTCGACCTTTCCACAACTCATAAGGTTTCTTCTCTTTACCTTTAAGAAGTATCTTATTCAATATATAGTTAGCTGTCAAGACAACTTCACCTCACATATTTTGGGGTAACCCCGAACTTATCAACAGGGCATTCATCATTTCCTTTAGTGTCCAATTTTTCCTTTCGGCAACACCATTGGACTGAGGTGAGTAAGGTGCCATTGTTTGATGAATAATGCCCGAAGCGGCACATAGTTCATCAAACTGTGCAACATATTCTCCACCTCTATCACTTCGAATCATATTGATCCGAGTACTCAATTGATTTCTAACCTCTTTTTTATAATTTTAAAGGCATCAATTGCTTCATCTTTACTTTTGAATAAGTATAGATAACAATATCAGGTGCAACCACCAACAAAAGTAATAAAATAATTTTCCCACCTCTAGTTTGCACCAATTTGAAATCACACAAATCCGTGTGTGTCAACTCTAGAGGTTTAGTGCTTCTTTCGACTGAATTAAACGACATTCTTGCCTCAACAAAAACTTCACATTTAGTTTGTTTAAATTCAGCCACTTTTAGTAAATTCATATTTACTAATCTTTTGTTGCATTAAGATTTACATGTCCCAATCTTACATGCCACAAAGAAGAGCATTCAATCAAATAAGAAGAAGTAAATTCAACTTTATTGATTTTCTTTTCGGCTAGGCGCCGTGCCATTACATTCAACTTGAAATAACCTCTACCTAGGCACACAAGTCATCATCCCAATCACTATCGGGTTCAACATGGTTGGCATCCATCTTTGCTTTGCCTTTACTTTTAGTCTTAGGCTTTTTGCATTGATTTGCCATATGCTCATTCTTGCCACAATTGTAGCAAACGCCCTTGAACTTAGGTTCTTGTATCACAATTCCCTTGTTCGACGTGTTGGGTCTTTGCCTTTTCTTTGATGGACCACCACGTTCCATAAAATTGGCCTTGGCATCCATAGCTCTCAGTTTAGGATCCACCTTTCGATTGTCCTCTTCAATACGAAGCTTGACAACCAAATCTTCAAGAGACATAGCCTTTTGCTTATGCTTAAGGTAGCTCTTGAAGTCCTTCCACGAAGGAGGCAACTTCTCAATGACCGCAGCCACGTTGAAGGCATCAGGGAGTAACATACCCTCGGTGTGAACATTGTGCAGAATGAGTTGAAACTCTTGCACTTGTTCCACCACCGAACGACCGTCAATCATAAGGTATGACAGGTACTTGGCCACGGCGTACTTCTTAGTACCCGTGTCCTCCGTCTTGTATTTCTTTTCTAGTTGTTCCCATAACTCTTTTGCGGTATTTACATTACAATACACGGCGTATAGGGGATCTACTAGACAATTTAATACAAAGTTTTGATAAAGAAAGTCCCCTTGACACCAATTATCAAAAACTATTTTCTTGTTTTGATCGGCCTCATCATCGGCAAGCTTCGGCTTGTCTTCCTTCAAGTAAGCCGCCAATCTAAGAGTTGTAAGATAGAATAACATTTTTTGTTGCCAAGTCTTGAAGTCCACTCCCCCAAACTTGAAAGGCATTTCGGCTTGGGCATTAGGAGGGAGCTTAGGATTATTGTTGGAGTTGCTTCCACCACCACCATTGAGAGTGTGATCAGCCACCTAGGATCTTGAGAAGTAGGCGAATTTGTCTTGCAATTGTTGGTTACAAGATCTGTGAAGAAGAACTTAAAACACTGTAAGTAATTATGTCTAGTACAATAAGTTTTTACAACTATATTTGCAAGTACTGCTAGTACGAGAACAAATAAAGGAAATTAAATAAATAGAAATAAAATGGGATAAATCCCGGCCGAGTCGAGGAAGCTCTCTTCCCGCAAGACAAATTTGCCGACGTAGTGCTCGTCTAACGGCGGTTTGTCCCCAAAGATAAACGGCTTCGTCCTTTACGAGGCAGCACCACAAATCGCAAAGGCTTCGGCGAACTGAACAGAGGCGAAATTGAGTTGCAGAAGAACAACAAAAAAGATGCAGTAATATGAGGAAAAAGTTGTAGTATCTCTGGCTAAGTGAGCAGTTTGATGTCGGATGTTTGCAGAACAAGAGACAACACAATGCATGCCTATTTATAGACATGTCCACCCACGGGGAGCCTCCCTCAGCATTAATAGTGAACCGTTACAAGACATGAGACACGGAGTAACCGACGCCATCAATGGAGCCGTTACAACTTTTGAATGCAATTTCAACATGTGGAAAATGCGTTCAACACTCATGTGTGTAATTCCCCATGTGCAAAATGTGGTGTAACTGTCCACACTCAATTGCAACACGTGGCTGACTCATCAGCCACGTCACATGCAACGTGTACACCACGTCGACTCCGTGTCACTTCGTAGACTCATTTCTCACTCACTGAAATTCGGTTTTAAGAAAACAAATATACCACGATCATCTACTCTTCGCGTAGATTATGTTGGTAATATTTAATTACGATGAAATTAAATATTTGACATCAGAAATTTACCACAAAGTATCCGAATTACCAACACATTTCACTTATAAACCGTCTATATAAGTGGGATTATAGAACATGATCAACCTCTGACCTTCAAGATGTCCGTAAATAGTTTAATCGAGTAGGCGTTACGCAATTTTTTAGATACTAATTCAATCCGTTTGCTTAACTAATAATCATCGAATAAAAAAATAATAATAATCCAATAATCGAAGGTTACTGGGTTACGTATTAGGAGAAATTAAAAGAAATGACAATCAATATAATTAGTAGGAAATGTAGATAGAGATAAAGATAAGAAAAACATGGGGTAGGTAATCTACCATGCCTTGGCCCGTAGGCGATCCCACGACTTCGAAAGCATTGAGAGAAGTAAAAATATTGATTTTATTTTTTTTTTCATTTTTTTAGAAAACCCAACAAATTTGCTAAATTATGAAGGTTTGAAATCGAATATTGACATGATATTCAAATGAATCCTATTATAATGATGCCCCTCCATAGAATTAGTCAAACATTATTATTATTAAGGAAAATATACAAATCTATCAGAAATTTTAAATGAGTTCTCAATTTTATTCCAAAATTTTAAATATAATAATTTAAGGCTTAAATTTTGAATGAATTTCCAATTTTATCCCAAATTTCTAAATATAACAAATTCGGCCTAATCTTTGATTTTTTTTTTCCACCGATCAATATTTAAACATCGAAAATCTACGTGGACACAAATAATTATATGTCATAGACAAGAGTCCTACACATACACTAATCTTCCATTTCATTCAATAACATTCACGAAGTCTTCATTAAAATTAAGAAATTTTATAGTATATTTTTCATAAAACTCATGATATTTTAAATAAATATAAAAAAGAGTAATAATATTTGATATATTATTAAGATATGATTTGGTTTATGCCTTTGTTTGTTTTAATACGAAAAATAAATATATTAAATTATTTTTTAGGTCTTAGTTTAAAATAAATTGTTCAAGAAAACAATATTCTTTTAGAAAATTATTTAAATTTCAAAGTATAATAGTGATGATTAATATAGTATGATATGTATTTAATTATTTATTTGTGTCAGTGTAAGATTTTTTATGTTTAAATATTGATTGTGGGGGAAAATTTTAAAGTTAAGGTCGAAATTGTTATATTTAAAATTCCGAGATAAAATTGAAATGTTTTTAAAGTTTAAGCTCAAAATTGTTATATTTAAATATTTAGGATAAAATTAAGAATTCATTAAAAGTTTGTGAGATGCGTATATTTTTCTTTTATTCTGGATAGCAACCAATTTCCCTACACTTTATTTGCCAAAAAAAAAAACATCTAAAAAAATCTTAACTTTCCACTTATTGCCTATTGGTATTACTTTATAAAAGGAGGCTGGATAATATATTTTATAAGCTCAACAATTTCAGTGGATATCGTCACATTTTGGAATTTTAGGACATCTCGTTGCCATTAATAGCCATTTTCTTTCTTTTATTTTTAACACCATAATATAAGATACATATAGTATTATATAAGAGGGTGTTTCTGTGAAATGTTCTTTTATATGGAATCAGGAGTATTTGTTACTCAACTCAATTATATACATAAAAATACAATGAAAACTAACTAAACATAGTCTATAGAAATCAAGAACCGCACTCAGTTATAAATTAAATGCATTGAATTTGGATTAATATTATTGAACTTATGTCTATTTATTTGGATGAGACCATCAGCCCCTAATCTAAATTCTTTTTCGGTTTTAATAATAATAAAGTGATTTAATATTTTATCTATGATCCCCTTCATTTTTAAATTGCGAAAAATACTTGTTGAAAATAACAAAGATACAACGTAACTGAGAAGCATAAAACATTTTTCAATTTTTTTTCCACTCAATTATGCATTTTTTGTTAAAAATCTAATGGCTTGTCGGCTGGAAAAGAGTTTTTAGTGAGAGAAATTAGAAAACGTATCGCATCTCAACCATTTAGATTAAAGATTTGATGGTTGAAACTATGAGTTAAAGAAAATGTGTGGTTTACTATGATGATAATACACAAAATAAAAACACTTTCTTTAATCTAAATATTCAACACCAAGAGAGTTTAAATATACTTTCTCCATCAAATCTAGGAATAGATATTTTTCTCTCTCCTTCCCATGTTAAAAAAATCTAAAAGTAACCCTACATGTGCACATTTTTATTTAAACTTTATGATATACATTTTTTTTTGATTCTAAACTTTATGATATACATAAAAAAGTAACTATGCATATTATTGGACGCATATGAGCCTCAATCAACCAATGAGAAATCAGATCTGGGATCTCGGCCAATTCTAGCGTGCGCAGGTGGGCGTTGTTCACCCTCCTAGAATTCCCCAAAATTTACCGACTCTACCCATACCCCACCACATTGATGTGCGCGCACTGCACACCCTGCGCACTCCATAAATAGTGGGCCGCTCGCTCGCTCACTCACTCACACACGCGCGCGCCGAATAATCCAAATCCGTACTCGACGCTGACCGCACCCAAGAATCGGCCAATCAGAGGCTGCCATTTTTCGACTTGACGGGTCCTTCTGACGATCCTGATCCCTCCACGTCTCGCAATGCCATTGGCTGAGCCGTCAACGTCAGGTGCTCGCAGAAGCAACCTGATTGGTCCATCTTCTGCGATTGCAGAGACTCCGCGAATTAAAATATTGGGGAAAATGGAATAAAGAAATAACAAAAAATCGATTTAAATTAAGGGTAGTCGTGGCGATGGGAGGGGAGATGCTAGACACTTGTCAACTCCACCAACAATCGAAGCGGCGGAGAAGAAGGAAACGACACGATCATCAATTTTCTCTCTGTTTCTCCCTATAAGGGTAACTCTTCTTCCTCTCTATTGCCTTTCTTTTCCTTTCCCTAAAAATCCAAACTTTTTTCCTCAATAATTTCTTCTATTTTTGTTGCTTTTTTAGTTAGCTTTTCCGAAAGTAGGCGTTATCCTTTTACTTTCACAGCGTATCTCTAAGTGATCTCCAGATTTATGGGAATTTTTGTTTTATTTTATTTTTGATGAAATTTGAAGTTTTTGTATGATTTCTTCCTCAAAAGGATGAAGTAATTAGGTTACTATTGGTTTAAACATCATTCTTATCTTCTTCCTATATTTTCCTCCTTTTATACATTTGTAGAAAGTTAAACCCATTAGATTCCTAGTGTATTTTTGAGTGATCTCGAGAAACTATGGAAAATGTTTTTACTTCCCCATAGTTTCTCGGTTTTCATTGGGTAATATTCTGAAAGAAGATTGAGCGTCTGGGAATTCGGACTGTAAGGGGTTTTTTTTTATTGAGTTATTTGCTGTAGGAAGTTTTTGGATGAGTTTCAATTTTTTGAGCTGCAAAATGAGCTCTTGGAAAAGGAAAAAGCGAAAAAGAAGGATAAATTATGCAGATGATGGGAAGATGCTATATTGGATTTCAGGGGAGTTCATAATTGAGTATGTCGCTGCTTGAGAAAGTGAAGTTATTTAATTTGTAACTTATTATTTGCTTGAGTTTTGTTTAGATCTGAGATTACAGACAAGAATCAAGTGATATGCTTTACAGCTTTAGTAGGACCCTTTGTGTGTTTAATCATGTGTGGTTCAGGGTTGAACATTGTGGATTTCGCCTAATATTTTTTTTATACTAGTATAAAGTGAAAGCTTCCTCACTATACTTTTGCTAATACCTCAACGCTAAGTATCTATCTATCTATCTCTCTATTATATAGTTCAATATAAAACAACTGTGTATGATTTGTCTCGGCTTTAAATATTTCACCCATTTTCCTTCTCAGTTAGGCAGTGTTTTCTAGTCTTCCTGTAAAAGTCTTGAAAGAAATATGTTAGTGTGAGCTCATCGCTTTCATTCATTCTGCTGCTATTCTTTGAGTAATAATACATCTTTTATATCATTACCGAGATAGTTCTGATGATGAATTTATTCACAGCTAGTGGCTCCACGCTTGTATACTTGGAGCAATGGGTTCTTACATGAACTTCAAGAACTTTGGAGACCCTGCGCAACAAGATTGTAGTGGTGGGAAGCCAGCTGATAATTGTCCATTGGTTCGACAGTCATCCGTATATTCCCTTACATTTGATGAGTTTCAGAGTACTTTGTGTGGATCTGGAAAGGACTTCGGATCTATGAATATGGAGGATCTCTTGAAGAGCATTTGGACAGCTGAGGAGAGCCAGGCCATGGTTTCTTCCACTGGTGGAGGACATGCAAGTGTGCCAGTAGGAAATTTGCAGCGGCAGGGTTCTTTGACATTACCAAGGACGCTTAGCCAGAAAACTGTTGATGAAGTGTGGAAGGGCGTCCTGAACGAATCTACTGTTGCAAAACCTGCAACTGGTAATGGGGGTTTGAATGTGGGGCCGAGGCAGCCGACTTTAGGTGAGATGACACTAGAAGAGTTCTTGGCTCTAGCTGGAGTGGTTAGAGAAGACACCCAACCTTCTGGAACGGTAAATGGCTCTGGTTTCTATGGTGGTGTGCCTCTATCAAGTAGCAATTGTCCAACTTTAAGTTTTGGGGTTCAACAATCATCCCAGAGCCATGGCTTGCTGGCAAATCAATTCACAGAGGAGAACAATATTGTTCTTAATGCAACTAATTTGGAAATTGATATGAGTCGTGTAACGTCTACACATCAGCAACCTCAGCCACGGTTACAGCCTCTATTTCCGAAGCAAACAACCTTAGCTTTTTCCTCCCCTACACAACTTCCTAGCTCAGGAACAAAGGGTGCTGTGGTGGAGATGAAGAATTCTGTGATTAACTCAAGAGTTCCAGGTGGAGCAGCTGTCTTTGGTGGATTAAGCAATGGGGCAGGAGGATCTCCAGGTAATAATCTGTATGCAGATGCTATCCTCAAGAATGGGAATGGTACAGACACACCACCATCTGGACCACCTTCACCTTTTAACATTGGGTTAATCGGGGGAGGTAGGAGGTCGTCTGCCACTCTAGAGAAAGTGGTGGAAAGGAGACGGAGGAGAATGATTAAAAACAGAGAGTCTGCTGCCAGGTCGCGAGCTAGAAAGCAGGTAATTCATTACGACAGATGTGAATCTTGCAGCATATGATCGATATATATGTTAATTTTGGTAGTGTCATACTAATTAGTTATTTGGTGACTATGTCAAAGGTGTATGGTTCTGCTCTTGATTTGAAAATCTTAATGGAGCTTATGAGATAGTACATGGGCCGAAGTTCATTCCGTAAATAGACTTCATTGCTTTTCTTGTTTACTTGGTTATTAGGATCAACAGTAACACCTTTGATGGAAAATATTGGTGACTGTAGATTATTTGGATGTTTTCCAGTTAATTCTTCTGACATATCTTGTCTACATTTGAGAAAACATTCAAGTGAACTCATTGCCCTGTCTCTTCATTGTTCATCCACCATCTAATTTGTACAATGTTATATGAAAAATGTAGGCCTATACTCTGGAACTGGAAGCAGAAGTGGAGAAGCTTAAAGAGTTGAACCATGAGTTGCGAAAAAAGCAGGTAAATATGATTTGTTTGTCAAGATGCGCATGAAACTTAGGATTCATTGTTTTGACAAAAAGATTTTTATCAATGCAGAAAAGTCAATTCATGGAGATGCAGAAGAATCAGGTACTACTACCCTTTAGTCGAATTAATTTTCTAAAAAGAAAAGAAAAAGAAGTGGAGTCTCACGTGCAAATTTATTTTTGGGTGGTCAGATATTGGAGACAAAGAATAATAAGCCGTGGGGTGGTAAAAAGATATGCTTGAGGAGGACACTGACGGAACCATGGTAGAGCAGAGCAGAAGCTTAAGACGGTGGTGGATAAGCTATTATGATGTACAGTTTATATTTACTGCTTGTGTATGTCAACTGCAGTTAATAATGCTGCAACAACTTTTTAGCCAGTAGTATTCACTACTCTTGGGTCTTGGTCTATATTTAGCAGAATTCATATCATATTGGATTGTTGTGGACAGACACAGAATATTAATAATATAATGTTCTGGTGTTACTACTATGTCTATGTTTGTGTTGGAGCTGTCTGTGATTATTATTATTATCTGTCCCACTCCAGCCTGGATTCCGGGCTCCATCTCAACTCTGATTTGTTTGATCTTCTTTCATTGTAAAGAGATGGCAGACAAACAAATCTTTGGATAATAATATAATAAGTTGATTAATGAGCCACCTGGATAAGAAAACTTGGACATGGCAGGCAATATTTAGGATTACGGCCTCCTCAATTTGAGCTATGTTAAAACAAAGTGAACCTTTGTTTGTGTATATTATGTATTCATTTGAGCAGACTCGCAAATCAAGAAAGTGTGAGATTCTTGTGTTCGTTGCTAAGGGCTAATCACGTTAGCCTTTTGGTTATCATATGGGCAAAGGAAATGTAGTAGTATTGTAGGGTAGGGGGCGTTTACCTTTTTAGATGAGATGGGATTGGGATTAATTAAATTAGGCGATAAAGTTTATCTTTTAATCTAGCGTTTACAATGATGGATAAAAAAGGCAACTTCTATCCTAATTTCTCCAGCATTTCAATCCATCAAACTAGAGAATAAGATACACAAAACATCAAGCAAAGAAGCGCCCGTGGCCTAATGGATAAGGCGTCTGACTTCTAATCAGGCGATTGTGGGTTCGAGTCCCACCGGGCGTGGCTTTTTTTTCTTTTTTATTAATTTTTTTTAAATTTTGTTGAGAAATACTCCTAAACTAACAATACAAAACCTTTCCCAAATGGACCAGGCCTCCCTTGAGAGATGAGAGGGAAAAATCCTCCCCCCCAAAAAAACCCCTCATTTTTAATTCTCACTTAGTTTAATTTCATATATTTATTTTTTTTTTGGAAAACATGAAATTTTTAATTCTCAAGATCTTATCCAAATTTTATATATTTGGGGATTTTACATATTAAATTTCATATAGAGTCCACTTCGCGTCCAACTAATATTTACATAAATTATTAATGGGTTGAACATTACACTGAGTTTAATGATGATTCATTGTAAACATAAAATTACTGTCACTTAAATTAAATAATATTTATAAATAAATATATTTTTTGGGATAAAATCTCCAAATAAATTACTTTAGATAAAATTTTCAAACAAAAAGTTTTTTTGAATAAAATTTAGGATAAAATTTGGAGAAGTGAAAATATTTTAGATAAAATTATGCGTTTTTAAAGGTGTATCACAATAAAATAATAATGCATTTGAAGAATTTAAAAAATATTGTGGTGAGTCTTAAAAGAAAATCATATTAAAGAAGAAAACTGAGAAAGCAAAATTTGTTGGTTTCAGTCGCAATCTCCACCTGAAAATCGAAAACCCATGTGAAAGTAGTTGAGTGATCCGCTGCCATTCCATTATTTTTGTCTACTAACTCAACTTCTGCCATTAAAAAAAAAATGGCAAAAACTTGCGTTAAGCAGGCCTAAACAGTTTAGACGGATTTTATTTTACCCAAATAGGTTGACTCATTCCAAATAGAATTTATTAATCCCAATTAAGATATATTATTATAAGTTTGGGCTTGAATTAATGGATAAAACGTTCCAAAAAAAAATATCTCCATCGCTTTCTCCATTTTGTGCAACTCCCAACTCGACAAAATACACGCGTATCGTATTAGCAGTTTAGCACAGATTTGGCCACAGATCACGCACTAACTGTCAAGATTTTCTCATATTTGAGGTGGGCTTCGCGTTTCATCAGTCGTTGTTGTAAAATGGCCGCCTCTTCTTGCTCCACTGCCGTCTTCTCGATCTCCCACCCCCAAACTCGGCGCGGAACCGTCTCAGCGAGTCAATTGCCGCAGAGCGACCGAGTCGGGCTCTCGTTTCGGCCTCAGAGGAGACTCGTGGCCCGAACATCCGTGCGTGCCTCCAGCCTTGGTGATAGCAGAAGTAAATGCTTGCAATCCCTTCAAGATTCCTCATTCTTGGATTACAGCAATTCATCTTTGCATTTGTTTGTGTTATGATGATTTTTCGTGATAGTAATATATTGTAATAACTTGATCTAAATGTCATACTATTCTTGGTAATCAGGTCTTCAATCTTTGAAATCATAACCTGGATGAACTTATATCACATTGCATCAGCTGTCATCGCCTCTTATTTAATTGCCTGACCTTCATCGAAAGTTCGAATCGATTCTGAATTAATTAACAGAAATGATGGAAGAGATTCTTGATTATCTAAACCCCTGTATGACGATGCCCATACATATATATAGGGTTGATATGTGGTGTGGCTGGTGTATTTGTTTGAGTATGTGTTTTCTGCACCTTTACACGGTCACACCTCCTCTTCTTGGTCTGTTTTTTATGTGCGGAAGATTGGTCATGCTTGTTTGATGTTTTTTTCTTGATCCCAATTCGTTCTAGTGAAATTGAATAGTTTGTTTAAGTTAATTATTTGTATTCTGTCGAGTAATTATATCGTTTCTTGTTCTTCCCATAAAGACAACTGCATGTACTTCTAGTGTATATTATGATGACTAACGCAGGCATTTAGTGCTGATTCATGATACTTTCTTCTTTTGTTGCTCAGCTAAAGCTTAACTATTAATAATTTTTTATAAGTCAATGACCATTAATGATGTGAAAGAAATCCAGCATTAAGAAAGTACGAAGAAATCTGACCCTGGTTTTGTCTAAGATCATATCGTTTTCGAGGTAATAAGCAACTTTCTTCATCTGGTACTACGTTATGTTATGTGTCTACTCAATCATTTCCTTAGGATCTTCACTTAGATGTTTATCAAACATTTGATATGCACAGAAGTAGGATTTGTTAACCAACTCAAGCTCTTTGGTTTTGCTGCAAAACTAAATAATGTGATACTTTAGCTGCTGCACGGTGAAATTAGAGCTTGTTATGCTGTCAGCTTTGTGAATTTTATCTTCTTAGACCAACCGTGTAATTTGGATTTTGGTGGTGGGAGTTTAGAGTTTAGTGCTCATTGCAAAAATCTCAAATGTAACTATAAGTTCTACAATATGAGCAAGTGCATCATCATTCTCACTGCCCTTGTTTTCTTTGCAAGTCTACTGTTCTTGATTCTTTCACTATCTGATACCAAATGATCATTCTCACTGCCCTTGTTTTCTTCTGAGGTCTTGTTCTTTCATTTTGCAGCTGCAGTGGTCACTGGCAAGTCATGGGATAAAATGATCATAGACAGCGAACTACCGGTGCTCGTGGAGTTTTACGCCAGTTGGTGTGGACCCTGCCGCATGGTTCATCGAGTAATTGATGAGATATCCGCTGAATACTCAGGGAGGATCAAATGCTATGTTGTTGATGCAGACACTGACTCTGGAATTGCTGAGGACTACGACATCAAGGCTGTACCGGTGGTGTTGCTGTTTAAAAATGGTGAGAAACGTGAATCTGTTATTGGCACCATGCCTAAAGAATTCTATGTTGCTGCCATTGAGAGGATCCTGGCTTCATAGGTTTGAGATCTGGCCATGAAGACATAGATTTTTTGCAAAGAAATTTTTGCTTCACGGATTGAATTTTTTCTTTTACTTCATAGCTCTTTGCATATGAGAAAAGCACTTGGTTGTGGAGGCCAAAGCTCCCATTTGTGTATATACAGCTTTCAAACTGTTTCTGGTATTCAATTTTAGTTGTACATGGATGCTGAGTATCTTTCTTTTTGTCTGTTTGTTCCATGATAATCTAATCTGTGCAATTTGATAGAGGAGCATAACCACAATAGAAGCATAATAATAAAAGAAGAAGATTTCTGGTTCAGGTTCAAGAATTATCAACCCAAGTGTAGTATTTTTGTATTTCATACTGCACTATTATTCACTGCAATCCAAATGGTAGTAAATCAGCTTTTCTTGACTAGTAATGTTGGCCTTGGATTTCCATGCTTGTTATAGATACACAAAAAAACAACCATATCACCTCAATACATGAATATTCTTTTTTTGTCTGCAAAATCCTGATACTTCTCCTATCACAAAAAGAAAGAAATCATCTGAAGAAGCCATGATGGAGCTTTCTGTGTGGTGTTAGATGGAGGGGATGTTGTTAGGCGACTGTGGGGAGCCCATCTCCAGGAGGAAGCTCCGGCTGCAGTATGATCTCGACGTGCTCGAAGACGATGCAAGATTTCTATCTCCACTGAAAAACACATTCTTCCCTCTGCTCTTCCTCCCCCTGTTTTCATTTCCTTCACATTCCTCATCCTCCACAGCTTCAACGAATCCGCTGTGCAGAGGGTCCGAGCTCTCGTACAGAAGCCTCAGTATCTGCTTCACTGAAGGCCTCACCCTGCCCTCTCTCTGAGTGCACCATCTCACGATCCCGATCACCGTCTGAAGCTGATCGAACTCGTAAGTGTCGCCCAGATATGGATCCACAAGCTCCTCCAACCTCGACTCGGACTCCAAAAACACTTGTGCCCACTCAATGATGTTCTTGTTATCTTGTATTGCTCGTCTTCCTGTGATCAGCTCCAACAGAACGACGCCGTAACTGTACACGTCGCTCTTCTCTGTTAGCTCTTGTGTTATAACGTATTCTGGGTCCAAATAACCTGACCATAGACAACTTTTTAGTACATCCAAACAAACTCCAAGGCAAGATGTAGGAGATAGCCAGCTAACCTGGTGTTCCTCGTATGTCGGTGTTTACTGGTTCAAAGAAAATGGAGCCGTTTTTCGAAGCATGTGCAAGGCCAAAGTCAGCAAGCTGGAGATAACAATGTGTGTCAGCAAATATGCATATTGGCATTGCTCAACATACCAATTCACTTAATAACATGCGGATGTATTAAAACCTTGGCGACGAAGTTGTCATCGAGTAGTATATTGCTCGACTTTATATCCCTGTGGCACAATGGAGGGTCACAATAGAAATGGAGATACTCCTGCAAAAGGGGAAATGGATCAAACTACAGTACTAGGACTTATCATAGATCAAGCATTGCCCTTCGAGTTTACCAGCGCGTTTGCCACATCGATGGCAATTTGAATTCTCATCCGCCAGCTTAGGGGAGTTCTACCTTGTGCTGAAAATCACAGGCACTGAGTAAATCAGCATTGCTTGTTCAACTTTTTAGTGAAGTTGATTGAAGTAAACGAAACGACTGAGATATTTGTCGAGGACTTGTGATAAAGTGAATGCTTACATACCGTGGAGATGATCCTTCAAGCTTCCATTTGCCATATATTCATACATCAGAAACCTGTGATGAAGTGAGTTTAAGTATTACTTTCTGTTTTGGGGGAATATGAAATAAGATGTGTGTATACCTCTCATGCCTTTCTATACAGAAGCCTCTCAAAGAAACAAGATGGCGATGGTGCAGTCGAGCAAGGAGCTCGAGTTCTCTGCAGAAGTCGCCTTCTGCCTGTTCTGAAACTTTGCTCATCCGCTTCACTGCTACAACTGAACCATCCTGAAACTCAGCTTTGTAAACAATTCCAAATCCTCCTTGTCCAATCACAGTGCTGAAGTTATTTGTGGCTTTCTTCGTCTCCTTGAAGCTGAACTTTCTGAACATGAACGATGGACCTTCACATAATTTGTAAAAATCCCACAAGTAAGATTAGGACATGCATGGTGCATCTAACTAAGGAACCTCAAACTTGAAACAAGAGCATACCCTCCTGAGATTTTCTTGAAGGAAAAGCAACTGGTTTCGGGGGTGTATCCTCGTTTGCATCACTGTCCTCCAGCTCTCGGCTTTTCTTTCGGATGAGGACAAGCAATACAGCAAGCATGGTAACAGCAAGTGCTATGACTGCTATACCAATGCCTAGAACCACAGAGAGGTGATGAGGATGATGATTTTCCTGAAGAGCCCCGTTCAGGGAAAGCTGAGTCGGACCAGCAGCAACGGGTGAACGAGGAGATATCTCAGGTGGAAGTATAGGAGGGGACAACCCTGAAAATAGGCAGTTAAAACTGTAAACCTTATAGCTCAGAACATATGTATAGAGAGAGTCATGCATTATATCTTATAATCTGAGGATCATCAGAATATTACAGTAACTGAATGTTACCGACAAGATTAAACGCAGCAAGAACACTGAAAGCAACAGAAGTAAATATAAGTATCAGATTATGGAGTCATGAATCATACCTGCTGCAGGAGTGAGAAGGTCTCCAACCCCAAAGAAACAGCTTGCAATGTCGATAGTTGAATTGTAATCGACTTGGCTTGCAAGAGTAGCAAAAGTTGCATCTCTACAGGTACTCAACGTCACATTATCTGTCGGCCCTAACAGATTCCGAAGATACAGAACGCCAGCGTTCAAACACCTTCGACAAGCATTATCCCCAGATAGAAGCACTTTGCAGTTTTCATTAACATCATCAAATTTTGGAGATTGTAGCATCTGTGTGACAGTTGATCGACCTTGGCATTCATAGTTCACATGTATTTTTGGGCCAAAGCCGCAGAAAACTGTTGCATTCTTTGTTACTCCATAGAGCTCAAATGTCTGAGATATGGTGTGAATGCAGATATCAGACAAGTTTGAAGGCACCCCTAGTTTACCCGTTGTGTTTGCAAACTGGGAGACAGATATTGCAACCAAGGCATTGATGTAGCGACAGCACTTCCCTCTACCTCCTGGATCCGAGCACAGGGAGGCAGCTCGTGTGAAATTAGACCGGCTCAAGTCTAAGGGGCAATCTGCATAAACAGAAGAAAAAACAGACCAGATGTCAGACCATGAATCAGAAGTTTTTGTCTGTGGATTATCTCCAATGAGCGAATCAAGCTTCACAACTCATCTTCTACCACAAAAACTCGGGCACATACAAGATGTAAAACGCAAGAAAACTACCAGCCAGCAGAGGTTGCATCATGAAGTCACTGAAAATTCTCCCTTTTTCATGAAATCTCATTTTGCACAATTTTGTCACTACTAATGAGGTACCCTAAACTTAAAAATGATAGAATAAATTACAGTGAAACATCAAAATAATGTATGATAAGACATCAAAGATCTTTCATTAATTTATGCTAAAACAGTATTCTGGGCATGCGGAGCAATTCATAGATCCTTCTTGATCTTCTCCATACTTGCAATGCTAAAAACTTCAACACCCACTGACCTTAAATCGAAAACGAATGTAAAATGCATATACCAACAAAACTTGAAACCAGCCCATAAAAATCACAAGCTTCTCAGTTCACCAAATTGCCACTCAACCATGCACCCAGATTCATTCACCCAAAATCAATTCCAACATTCCAGAGCAACCAAATGCAGCATTCATTTTTCCCAGTTTACAAACAAAGAGGACAGTAAAGAAAAGAATGAGAAAGAGAGGGATGCTGACCAGGAGCAGCCATTGTCAAAGAAAGTCGCATTTGAAGAAGCACCACCACCACCGAGAGCAGCAGCAGAGCACGAAGCAGCGGTGCCGGGCAGCACGGCGCCATGGAAGAAGGGTGTATGGGGGCCCACAAAGAGGTGAAGCAGGGTTTGAGAGATTCGTATTTTAGAACATTGTGGGAAGTGGAAGGAAAGGGAAATGGGGGTGGGGAAGGGATGCTGGCAACCCCAAAAAAAAAAAATCAAAATGGCAATGGCGTTGGGAAGAAAAATGAAGTCTTTTTGACTAGTTGTAGACTATACTTTCCTTTAGTAGTTTCTTACATTCATTAAATTCCTCGCACTGTTTATTAATTTTCACGAATGCTCTATCAATTCCCGGAGCTCTCACCGTGGGGGCCATGCCCATGGATGTCATAACTAAGCTTCAACATTCACTCCATCCAATTTACGCTGGATTTTGTTTTTTCAGACATGGTTTTTCCTTTTCCTGATTTTGCCCGTTGTGGTGTGGAAATAAGTTTCATGCAAAATATCACTTACGGTGAGTATTAGCTTATTCGATTCGTTTTTACCTATAAAATAAAATAGACGAACCAAAATAATCGAATTTATATTGGATGTAAACGAACAGAAATTATTATTCGATTATTTTGGTTATAACGATTTTTAATATAGATTTAATAAATTAATAAAATTAAAAATTAGAAATAAAAATTATATATATATATATATATATATATTAAAAATATGTTTATATATTAATATAATATATTTATTAATATTTAATATATAAATTAGGTTATTTGGTCCTGAAAAAAATAATCGAACCAAAATTTTTTTAAAATTTAACCGAATCAAACCAAAAATTGAAATAACCGAATTTTTTCCGATTCGGTTCAATTTTTTATTTTTTTTTGTTTTTTGCTCACCCCTAATGTAAGTGCTTCTCAATTCACAAGTGAACACTATTTTTTTTAGTCAAAAAGTTCGATATTACTGTAATATTGCCCACTTTAAGTTAAAAAACCTCGTAAAATCTTAAAAACTTTTACTTAATGAAATTCTCACTTCTCTCCCGAATGTGGGATATAAGTTTAGACAGTGTTAAGAGTGTCCCTTAAATCTCTTGATTAGGGTAAAAACAATTTTGTTCATCATGAAAATGGGCCAAAGGGTATAGTGGAACTTGTGGGTGCATTTATGCAACTATTTTCATAATTAAAAATGCCTAGATTCAATATGGCTAAGCAGCTATGTTTGTTTGGACATCAAAATTTGGTGTGTTTGTATATTCTCACTGTGCCATCTCGTGTTCCCTGCCCTATTTTGTTTTGTTTCTTCTACAATTATGTAACTATCAATTATTTAGTCTCAGTTTCCCCAAATATGCATGACTCAATTTTATATATACAGAATTTAAGTTGGACCCCAAAAATAAACTAGTCTGACTCCAATACTTGTTTTTGCTTATGTGATTGTGAAGTACAAAACGCAAATGTTTAAGCTAAATTATGGAGTAACTTTTTTAGAATACATGATTGAGTAAAAATCTCAAATAACAAATTTCACTATTTCACATGCAAAAAAAAGCAATTCTTATATAAAAATGCACAATATAGCAAAAGTTATATAAATACCCTTACTTTTCAAAATTTCAACCCCTGTAGTAGTTAATTTATTATTATTTTTTTCAAAAAGCAAAACTTCTCTCATTTTACTGGTTTTAATATTTATTTAATTTATTTACATGTGAATATTTTGGTTGACCAATTTTATCGAAGCTTTTCTTTTAATTTGTTTTATCGAAATTTAAGTTATTCAGGGCGTGAATTTGGATTTTAATCGAAATTTGAGTATTTTTTTATTGAAAAATACGCGTGTAAATTTAAATTGCTATTATTTCAAATTGTTAAGGTAATTGGGGTAAAAATCTAAACAATTATAGGCCTAAATTCGGATTCATTTGAAATTAATGGTCAATTTGATCAGTTATTTTAAAGGAATTTCTAATTCATTTTGTATTAAATTTGAATAGTTAATGTGTGGCTAATTCTTTTATTATACCAATAAGGGCCCTGAATCAAAATTAATTCGGGGGTGTCAATTGAAATTTTTTAAATTAAAAATGAGGATGAAAATTTAATTAATTAAGGTTGGTAGTGATCAATTAACTGTGAATTTATTTAATTCACATTTTGGCGTGCAATCAAGGTTATTTATACCATTAAATATGTTATAATACATTCAATTACTCCATTTGATTTGATTCTATAAAAATGGAAATGAATTAAATATTCAATTTACTATAATTCTGAACGAAATTTAGAGATTTGATATACTTTATTAAGGTTAAATTATACTTTTTACTAATCTTTTGCTATTTTGTGCATTTATTCATAAAAGTTGTCATTTTTTAGATGAGGTTTTAATTTTTTGCTATTTAAAGTTATTTCCTCTATAGAAAATATTCACTTCTTGTAGCACATCACAAAAATACCTAAAAGTATATTTGTCTGCCAAAATTTGTCAAATTCAAATTTCCAAGTGTCATTTTTCACAAAAAATAATTTTCGAATTAAATTTTAAAATTTATGCAGGATTTCATTTCCAGAATTATATTTGTTGTATTATTCTCAATCTTTCATTTTAGTATTTTTATTGTTATACAAATAAAGCATTGATGGAAAGATTTTGACCAAATTTAAAAAAATAAATTAAATGTTTGTTGGTACGAACCGCAATAAACGAGGTAGGAATGGGGTACCCGATACAGACTGGTTCAGACTCAATCCAGACCCGGTCAGAATCAGACCTGAATCGGTCTGTATCGGGTCAGAATCTTGACCCGATTCAGACTTGGTTCTTACCTCATTCCTACCTCATTTATTATATCTAGTTCATTCCAACAAATATTTTAAATTTATTTTTATTGCCCTTATTAATGTTTTACTATAAAAAGTCATTAAAAATACATTTTTGATAATGATATCATCATCATAATATTAATAATTACATCGGTTTACTCTTAAGACAAATTCTCATGTAAAGTTTTGTACTTTTAGGTACTTTCGTAATGTATTATAAGAAATGATTATTTTCAAAATGTATTTTATAAAATTGAGTATTTTAAAATATTTCCACTGTTTAGAATAATTACGTAGTCACTACGTATTATATGTAGTTATTTACTTATTGGCAAGATCTTTAATACCCTACTTATACAACATTGCAAAAATTGATATCATCATTAATATATAAAAATTTCAAATAATTATAACTCACTTATTTATATTAAATTTAAGTTCTCTTATGCTCTTTTAAAAAATATGAATAAAAAACTATATAATATTTATTTTTAGGCATATCTAATCTTAGCTTTTATTCATCATAAGTAGGACTGTAATTACACATAATTAGATTTAATTTAACATTAGTATACACGTGCAAAATGAGTAGTTTGCATTTCCGTCCATATTTACATAAATGAAATTCAAAATGATAGAATTATAGGTATTGCAAATTTCAAACAATCTTGTTTACATAGGTGCTCAAATTTCAAATTAACTATGGTCGACTAAGTTGATTTTGTCTTCTTCCAAAAATTGATGTTCACTATAAACCCGTATTAATAAATTAGACTTATTAAGAATAATTAGAATTAATTCTACCATTAATATTATCTTGTTACATCAACATGGAAACACATTAATATATACACGTAAACATTTGAGCATTTTTGCAAACCAACAATTGCAACAAAACTTTACGTTTATAACTATACAAGCAAGAATTTACGTCAAATTTATCCCTCTCTCTCAAGCAACATTGCTTGCAAGGAATACTGCACCATTTTCTCGTGTTTATCTTTTCTTTGATCAACTCCAAAATTAGATTAATAAAACAAGTGACATATGTCATAATGTTTTTCTATTATATATTTTGTTTAAGTTTTTTGAGAAGACTTTGATAATTTCATACTAGCTAGGTGACATCTGACATAACATGATTGTAGTTCTACCTACCCAATTGCTGAATATATGTGATAATTGCACTTGAATTATTATTGATTTAATTTCCCTAATCTAATTATTCCACTCCTTTTTCATTTTTGTCGATATATTATAGATTCTTTCCAATCCCACACACTTCAAACCGACAAATTTAATCAATTTGTGCTATCCTAGCTTATTCAAATCCATCATCGAATCTGAAGAATTCATTAACAATAATCTGAACAGCTAATATTATTGATTTTGTAACGGCTGCAAATTCAATCTGATTGTGCGAGAATTTGCCATTTATATATCTTTCCACATAAACAATATAATTATTGTAAATATCTCTTTTTTTTATTTTTGTGGAAAGTAAACTTCTTTAATTCCGATTTACTTTATTATTATTGAACATAATAATTTCATGGGAAGTTAGGTTTCTAAAATACTCAAATATATATAATAAAAAAAAAACTAAAAAAAAAAAGAAAAAAGAAAAAGCAAGTGGTGGTTTAAAGAAAGCTGAAGCGCGGGGATTAAACAGTTTCGTGTGTAGATAAACCCGGACTCTATTGCTTTCAAATCTAGCCTCTTCACCTGAATTCCAAATTGTCGCACTCATCGGTTTCACAGAGAGAGAGAGAGAGATATTGCAGATGACAGTTTCTAATCATAATCACTTGTTGCGGTACTTCACATTTCATACATGAATGAGAAGTGTTCAATGTTTATATCTCTGAATTATTCTGCTTTGGAATGGAAATATGGATGCAGGTGCAGGATTGTGATGAATTTCTGTATTCTGGTGTTGTTCTTCGCGATTTTCTGCTTTGGCGATTCCTATGCTCTTCAGGTGATTTTCCGATGCTTTTTATTCTGTAATTTGCATAATTCTGGGGAAAAACCTCGCCTATGCTAGTCTTTGTGTGTGTGTGTGTGTGTTTTATTAATGGAATCCACATTTTTTTAATGGTTACAGCGAGGAGAAATGTGCTTGACGAGCAAAAGCTGTGATGCAGGGCTGCATTGCGAGACTTGTCTGGCAAATGGTAACATTAAGCCGAGGTGTACTCGAATTCAGCCTATCAATCCTCTTTCTAAGGCGAGCGTCTATTCACATTACAATTGATTGACTTGAATTCCATTTCATAATATGAGTATAACTGTATAATTCGGAAGGTACCTAGGTTTCTCGAGTTGATTATTGACTATTTTTGGCTTATTAACCTTGACGTGATCGGAATTTAGGTGAAGGGTTTGCCGTTCAACAGTTACACGTGGCTCACCACTCACAACGCCTTTGCCAGATTAGGTGCGAAGTCGGCAACCGGAAGCATAATTGTAGCACCTCAGAATCAGCAGGACTCCATTACTGATCAGCTCAATGTAAAGCTCTTAATTCTCGACATTCTCATTTTATTTTTAATATCATGTGAATATGCGCTGTCAGCGAGAAATAATGGGTTTGGGTGCAGGTAGTTGGGGGGGCGTGCATAAAGACGTCGTCCATTTTGCTGTTTTCCACTGACGAATGTTTCTTTGGGTTATTGAATGTTTCAAGTCGTTAATAATTATTTTTGACTTTATGTTGGTAGTGATTTTAAATTGATGTTCAGTATGATAAATACACACACACACATCAGTTATTAAAGAATTTGCACACTTGTATATACATTAATTTAAACATGCCTTCCTGCTTTAAGCAAATAGCAGGAATAAAATAGTGGATGTATAACTCATTTCTGAAATTGTTGTATTGTACTTCATTGCAACTGTCCTACCACAGCAGGAATATAAGAGTTCTTATTGCCAAAAAATAATTTACATCTATATTCTTCTCAAGTTTCTGTTTTGGGTGATTGTGGCAATTTTTAAATGCAATATATGATAATAGAGGACCTGAAACATAACAGAGCACAAGTGTTGAAAATTTTTGAGCTTTTCATGGAGCATTATGTAGGAGAAGAAACAGCTTCATGCGCATCTAATGTTGTTTGCTGGAAATCAATATAGTAAATGAATGATGCTGTTTGACTGAGGAAGTCTTTGTTGATTCTGAAACTTGCATTGCAGAATGGGGTGAGAGGGTTGATGCTTGACATGTATGACTTCGAGAATGACATCTGGTTATGTCACTCAATCGGAGGGAACTGCTACAACTACACAGCTTTTGTAAGTATATGATATATATCATGAAGGCTAGCTGTTTAATAATCTGAATGGACTGAGCTGCATTCTAGTAAATACAAATTACATGTGGTTGTCGCCTTTGCGCGGTTAGATTTGATATACCAGACTTATGATTGTAGGTACCAGCTATAAATGTTCTAAAAGAGGTTCAAGTGTTTCTTGAAGCAAATCCAACAGCTATAGTCACCATATTCATAGAAGACTATGTTACATCTCCTAATGGCCTCTCAAAGGTTTTCAATGCCTCTGGGTTGAATAAATACTGGTTTCCAGTAACTCGAATGCCAAAAAACGGCGGAAATTGGCCAACAGTTGATGATATGATCAGACAGAATCAGCGTTTAGTAGTCTTCACGTCTAAATCTGCCAAGGAATCCTCAGAAGGCATCGCACATGACTGGAGATACGTTGTAGAAAATCAATGTGAGTCTCTCTCTTGTGAATCAGCTTCATATAAATCTTGAGCGATATTTACTCATTGTGTTATGAACTTTGCAGATGGTAATGGCGGCATGGTAGCAAAATCATGCCCAAACCGTGCAGAATCTTCTGCTATGAATGTAACATCAAGGTCCTTAGTTTTAATGAACTATTTCCCAGACAATCCAAATTTGGCGACGGCTTGCAAACACAACTCAGCACCTTTGATTAGCATGATGAACACATGTTATCAAGCTTCTGGTAGAAGGTGGCCGAATTTCATCGCAGTTGATTTTTACAAGGTACTTGCACAATTCAACGAAAGTCTTGCGCGACATCAATTCATTCTCATCTCTTTGATATAAAACAAATCTTGCAGAGGAGTGATGGAGGGGGAGCACCTGAAGCAGTAGATATGGCAAATGGTGAACGAGCTTGTGGGTGCAACTCTATATCATCTTGCAAGGTTAGTCTACTTTTTATGCTCATAACATAACATAGCTATGAAAGAAGCCTCACTCACTAAAGTGTGTATGCAGGAAAACATGACATTTGGAGAATGTGGATTACCTGAGGCAGCAGTGAAAAATGAAGCCAGCTCCGGAGAATTGGATTGCAGAAGAGCCTTTGAATCACAATGGATGGTTAGTGTACTTGTTATGGCGTTCCTATCTCTATGAATGCCCAACTTTCTAGCTCCAATGTTTCATTTTTTATGATTGAAATTATTCAAGAAAAGCTCAACGTCCTAGTACATGTAGATTGTAGTTTTTGGTAAAGTGGTTTCCTTCTGCCAATAGTTCCACATTAACATTATCTCTTAGTGTAGTAATTGTTTCATATTTATTGGTACTAGTTTTGAGTTAGAATGACTCGTGGAAGAATTCATCTTTTAAGTGGATGAGAGATTTATGGTTGAATCTTCCCCAACCCTATGACTAACACCAAAAGTATAAGATAGAGATTTAGAATTGAACTCTTCAATTCCGAATTTGATATATTATAATTAAATAGAAAAATATCCCCTAATGTCCCAATTTAATATATAAGGCAAAATAAACAATATTTCCATGATTTGGATAGGGCAGCATCTAGTTGCAATACTTGTTGGGACATATGGGCTTGAAAACGGGTTGCAGTTTAGACTATGTTTATCAGCAACCGGCCCAACCACCTAACCACCCAACCTTAATTATATTTTATTAGTTTATCTCACTTCCACATCATCTCAACCCAACCATAATATTTTGTCAAGTTTATCAATGACCACTCAACCACACAATATATATATATATATATATATATATATATAATTATTTTATTGAATTTTTTTTAATGAAAATAAAATAATAATTAATTTAAAACATATATAACTTATAAATGGTGGATGTAAAAGTGACATGGATTGTGTTAACTTATTCTTGTATATTATATAGAATTAGTTTAACCATTCAATTAAAATAAATACATACTAATTCCAATAAAAAATATACAAGGTAAATACCTTATCAAAATTTAACAAATATTTATAACTACAAACATTGCATTTTAAATATGAGAAGATATGAAAATTAATAATAATACACATAAAAATATTTTTTAAAGAATAATATATATAATACACTTTAAATTTTGGTAGAGAATAATAATTTTCTTTAATGAAAATAATAATAATCTAGATAACAATTGCTACAAAATATATAATTAGAGAATAATATATTTTTTATATATATAATATCACAATTTTGGTAGTGAATAGTATATATATATAGTAATTTAAAATTTAAAAATATATATATCAATATTAGTCTCTATTTGTAGAGAATAAAAAATTATAAATTTTGCTATATATTTTATTTATTTTTATTTTATTATTTAAAGGTTATTACAATTTTAGAAATATATTTATACAAAATTATATAACCAATAGAATTGCAACACATATCCTTATTTAATTGGTTAATGATTAAAGAATTAGAAAATATTACCCCTTTGTGGTCTTTTGTGGTTTGCGGTCGACTCATTTTTCTCAAGATAAAAATATTTTCTATTTTTCTTAATTTGGAAAAGCTGATGTGGCAGAAGACCTATGATAATATGGTTGCTGTTATTTGTGGTCTTAGGTAGAAGAACTCAATTACTTCATGTAGAAATTAGGATGTCAGAAGCAGATTAATTAATAAAAAGCAATATTGGCCCAAAAAGAAATGAAATACTAGTAATTAAGTTAAGAATAGTTGGAATGGCGTAGGGCTCGAGGCTCTGCACACGGAAACTTAATTGAATGTGAAAGCTGCAGCCAACTCAATTAAACTCTGCACACTTCTCCACACTAATTGCTTCCTTAATTGAATCATAGCCACCTATTAGTACTAAACTATCATCTTTTATCTCTGTCGTCACCCATGGCACAACCCCATAATTTTACAAACTTTTAATTTTTTTTATCGATCATATATACAGTAAATACCTAGGAAAAAAATTTCAATTGCATACAAATACAACTATAGCCACCGCCCACTCCCTCTTTCATTGTTGAAAAATTTGTTTCTTAAACAATGCAGCAGAAAAGATGGACTTCTATGATAAAAGTTGCTCCCAGATTAATAAGTCTGGTTTGGTTTTGGCATAATAAGCAAGATATATGAATATATGATGAGTTGAGTGTGAAATTAATATTTTATTATTAAGCGTGAAAAAATTATCGTTTTTATAAATAAGATTATTAAACTAGGATGTACGAAAATGAAAATCAAGACTATTAAAATAGGACGGAGAGCATATTAATTTGTACAAAGTCGTGGTTTAAATGATTTTATTGATTCTTTCATCAATATTTTTAGAAAAAGGATTGAACTAAGAAATAAAAAACAGTAAAAAAGAGAAGGATGGAAAAAGGGGAAAAAAAACTGATATATAAAAAAAGGAGATAAACTTAACCCGTTGAAGCGATAAGTGTTCAAAGGAATCAATAACAAAAATAAATGGGTGGGGGTTGGTAGCTACAGGCTTAATATTTTTTTAATTTATATAATAAGAGTTTTTTTGTTTTTTGTTTTTATTTTTTGGAGTTTGATGAGTTAAAATGTCTAATGTGAGTATACTGTATACACGACAAAAAAAATGGGAGTATTGAGTAAATTAGTGATGATAAAACCATAGTTGATTTGTTAGCAAATTCCAAATGTATTCATTTTTCTTGTTGATTGTGAAGTACATTAATTATGCATTCACCGATATAGATTTGGTCGTCTTTTCAGCTTTGACCGCACCATTTCTTTCTTAATTTTTTTAGTAGGCATGTTTCATTGATCACATCCACAGGTGAATATTTGTGTGAAACTGAAGATAAGCTTCATATTTGGCCAAACAAATTTTCTTTTCGGATTTGACAGAAAAAAAATTAAAAATTAAACATGATGTATAGATCTATAACTTTTTCTCGGCACATGATAATAAGAATAATATGTTTGAAAGTGTAATTTAACGACCACTAAAGCTACTTTTAGAAAGTGAAAATATATAAAAATAGACAATTTATTATATAAAGTCTTAAATGATCAGTCTTATATACACCTTACATATTGGTGAAAGCACCTTGTCAGGATCAAGAGGTCACATGTTCGAGCTTCCCTAGTAACATCTGGATGTGTGAGTTTAATAAATGTATTCCTATTCAAAAAAAAATAAAAATTATTAAAATATTAATTTCTATTATTAACCTAATATAATATGATTTTGAGTTTTATGAATCATTATAGCAATCATTATCTTTGTTTACTCAAATTATATATTAAAAATTACATTTAACTAATTCTACAGACATTATTTCTACTTTTGAACGTATATGTATGATAATTCTATAAGCAAATTAAAAAATTATTAAATAATTAATTTTTTAAAATTTTAACAAAATTAATTAAAAAATAAATCTCGCTTATACAATGAAAATTACATTTGCGACTTCAGCCCATTTGCGATAAGAAAATCTCAAATATCATACAAAATATAAATACACTCAATTTGCAACTTGAGACCATTTGCAATCAAACATTTGAGACTATTTAGCACTCACAAAAATCAAACAATATCTAAATAGACTCATTTGCGATCAGAAATAAAAAAAATATTGAGACCATTTAGCACTCATTTAACTAATAAATTAATCAAAGTCCAGATATAAAATCACAAAAAATCACACGCGGAAATTATAACGAACTTACAAGAAGTATTTCATTTCAATAATAACAAAATATGAAAGCATCATATCATGTATGCGAATTGTGAGTTTTATGTTCTGAGGGAAAATGTACATTACACTCATTTATACATTCTTCATTTCCAACCTGCACGCCTTCATAATAAGGTTAAATATTCGTGTCACAAGAAAATACATATACATTTACAAAATATATAAAGTGAAAATTAAACAAACCAACCTTTTGTTTAAAAGTGGTGAAGTCGGTGATATTCCCCTAAAATAAGTATAATTCGTGATGCAATATAAATATTAAAACAGGACGATTGAAAATGGAATTAGTAAGATGCCAACCTCCTAGTCTAGTGAGGGATGCAAAGTATTTCCTCCGTCCCACTCGAATAGTTCTGGTTTGACTGAACACAGTAACTAAGTAATTTGAGTGTTGACTAAGTTGAGTGAAATTAATATTTTATTGATGAGTGTGAAAAAGCTACCATTTATAGAAATGAGACTAATAAATTGGGACAAATAAAAAAAGAAAATGGGACAATTCGAGCGGGACAAAGGGAGTAATATATATTTATATATCTATATCTGATCAATAGAACTCACGTCATATTAGAATGGAAAAACCTGCTTTCCTTTCTATTTTTTTTTAATATTTATTATGCATTACTTTGTCTTGTGTATGGGTGTAGTGGTGAAAGCTTTACTAGAAATATCTTGATGAGAGTTCTGAATTAATGTATTACTATTAATAAATATTACTTTTTAATCCTTCATGTACTACATAATATGGATATTTCAATTAATAATATCAAGTTTTTCCTTATTAAGCTACGAAAACGGAATTATTCTTGATTTTCTTATGCTACTTGTTGGGACCAGGCCCACGAGCCCAGGCCCAATCGACAAGCCGGCC